>CATKHM010000052.1:33248-56928 GCA_949751825.1 Blepharisma undulans
ATCTAAAAGACCAAAGATTTTGGGATAAAAATTTTACAAAATAATTATGTAACTTATAGAATGCAATTATACTCATTAATTATGCTTGAATGATAGCATAGACTTAATTTCTATTGCATTGGAAGATCAACAAGAAATTTACTGAGACAACCATAATATGAACCCATTATCAGAATTTACATTGATAAAATCCTTAATCATATCATCAATGTAGAATATGATTAATAATTGACTGTATCTACCATAAAGCAAAAGTGCACTATTTTTTAAGTCAATCGAATTTTTGGTGTCATTTTGTTTGCAAGAAGACAGAAAAAGAAACAATAGGATTTTATAAAATATCAGTAATGCTTCCTATATCAATTTTCTCCTTTACCTGAAGTTTATACAAGAAATTTTGCTAAATATAAAATTCTTGCTGAAATGATTAAATATTAAATGAGCCTGGCCCAATTTTGGGCAGCTCATTTGGCTTAAATTATGCAGTCGATTCCAGTGAAATCTTGGCACTTAAAAAAATCAGTTAATGCAAATATCAAAACAAATTTCATACCACTATTTTACAAGCTATTATAATTGAAAAGTGAAATTTTATTAATAATAATAACAAGCATTCCATCATACACTGGTTTGACATTTTTACACTTGTATGGTATCTTTTTCAGCCTGTCATTTGAGATTTGCACTTTTAATAGCTTTGAATGGAATTTCAAAATTTTTCAGATTTATGAAATGCTATTGATTGATTACGTTTGCAATTATCATTATATGAACAATTTTAGAAATGTATGAATATAAGATAGAAGGGTTAGCGTTTGTTGTAGTTTTATTCAATTTCATGAGAGGCTTGATATATTTCCATGCTTTTGATTTTACAAGGCTTTATGTCAGGCTTTTTTTGATGGCATTGAGCAAGTCTTGTGAGTTCTTAATCATCTTCTTTTATTCCACATTGGCATTTGGAGTGCTATATGTTTCTCTTGATTCTAATTTAATATTTAGTGGTATCTGGGCAATAACTCATAAGCTTAATATAGGAAATTTTGGCACAAAAGAACTCTCATTTCTTGAATATTCATAATTTATTTGCAAATGTAGTTATTTAGCTTAATTTTTAGCATCAGGCCTTGAAGATACTTTTGATTGATTCCAAACAAATGCTGATGAATTTAACTACAAAGAAATGCTACACTTTATTATTGAATGAGAATCACTAATGATCTGATGAAGACCAGGGCAAGCAAAGACAAAATCAAAGAAAAATTAATGTATTGCAAAAGTGCAATTTATTTCAATACAACACAATACATGATAAATAACCAAGAAAACAAATTGATGACTCAAATGAAGAAGTTCTGAGAATAGAAAAATATTTATGAGGAGATGATGAAATCTGAAAAAAATATAAAAATTTACAAATGAAAATGAATGAAAAATGATAAAACTGAAAAATAAGATTGAGCATTTAGAGCCAAAATAAAATCAAATTTTGGAAGAAATAATGAATCGTTGAAGGGAGAATGGATTACAAAAATGGACGAAATCAAGAAGATGCTGAAAGTGATAAAAGTGAAAGTTCCTTAATTTTTAATTGAAGAGATGTCAAGTGTAATATATCATTATACCAAAATAATAGTCTAAGTGAGGACTTATAATGTGAAAAAGCTGCATAAAATATTTATTGATTTTATTTTTTATCAGTCACCTTTAGACAACCTATGAATAAAAGATTATAAAAATATTTTATAGTACTGGAGATTTTTAATAAATAATTTATAAAATAATAATCAAAACATAAATAGAAAAGCAAAACAATGATATAGATATATTTCATTAACCTATACACTTTTCTCCCTTTTACTCATAGGTAAATTTATTAATAAAACCCTAAACACAGCCTTGAAAATATGGTCGAATAATTAATTTCTAATTTCTCACCTATAAATACTCAACTGATTTTTATTATTTTGCCATAATTCTTGCTTTCCTAATTATTTCTATTATTTATCTTAATAATTTAATGTCTCTGGTTGAACCATTGTTAGGAAAAGCTCAGGTCGACGACCCTCAACCTGAAACCTCAATAAGCGATCCTTTATCCAATTTAGAAAAAACTATCAAAGAACTATCCATCAGTTACTCTTCCTTTGAACTGGATGGCTCAAACGATATATCATTTCGTGATAGTGATTCTCCTTCAGAGGTAAATTTTTATGGAAATTCCTATGCCTCCCTAGACATAAAATGTGCCACTACCTATGAAAACAAGCTGGCTATCGGCAGAATTGACGGACTCATCAAAATTTTCGACCTAGAAACCCACCAAGAAACAACACTAAAAGGTCACACAAATGCCGTTAATTGCCTCCAATTCGTCAAAGAAAAATATCTCATTTCCGGCTCAAGAGACAAAACCATCATCGCATGAAATTTAGAAGAAGAAAAAATCGAAAAAAAATACCTAGCACATGAAGAAGTTTTTTGCATAGCTGCAAATCCATACCTTTCCATTTTTGCTGGGTCTCTTGACGAATCTGTCGTCAGAAGATGGAATTTTTGGCAAGAAAATGAAGCTGATCCTTATATTGGCCATGAAAATGGCATCACTTGTATGAAAGCTTCCCTTAATAACCAATTTCTCGTGACAGGATCCAAAGATTGTACATTGAGAATTTGGGAAATTTTTTATGATAATAAAGAAATAGGGTGTCTAAGAAATTGGTCAGGAAACGTAGAGCAAATTATTATTACAGGAGATGATAGATATGTCATTTATAGAGCTTGCTCCAATATTGGGGTGTGGGATGTTGAAAAAAAAGAAGAAATAAAGCAATGGTATTCTGAATCTTCAAATTCAATGCTTTTAGATGTTACGGCTGAAAAAAATAAAGCATGGATAAAGCATAATGAAGAAACAGTCCGTGTATATGATTTTGAGAGTAATAGTTATACGGATTTTAATGAAAAATTTGAGATGGGTGCTTTTACGAAAAGGGGTAATATAGCGTACTGTTTAAATTCAGATAATGCTGTGACACTATTTGACATAAATAGCTCTCAAAGGGTGCATGTATTGAAAGATTTTAATAGCAAAATCAATAAAATTTTGGTTGCCTCTGGCTGAAGGGAGCAGTATTTAGTGTCCATTATGGAAAATGGAAAAATAAAAATCCATGACATTTTTAGCGAAGACAGAGGAGGCAGTATGCTGAAGGCCGAGTTTAACTGAAGCAACTCTATATGGACTAAAAATGAGAAGTATTTCATAATGTTCCATGAATGAAAACTCGCAGTATGAAGCTTTGATGAAGAAAAGATGATTTTTAATATTGAGCAAACTCTGGTTGGAGTTGAAATGTCCAGTGATGAGAAATATTTAGTATTTGGGGTGAAAGGGAATATTTATGCCTATTCCTTGCAAGATAGAACTGAGGCTACTTGTTTCAAAGTGGAGAGTGATAGCTACTGCTTTACTGTTAGCAAGGATAGCAAAAATATCATAGTTGGATTTTCTGATGGGAGCTTGGTATGTTTTGATATAGAAAAAAAATCTATGGGTAAGAGAATAATGGTAGGAAAACATGAAATTTCTTTAGTGGAAATTGATAAAGGATATAGATATATCGTAACGGTAGATAAAGACCAAAATTTGACTTTTATAAATTTTTCCCAGCAAAGGGTAGAAGAAACTTTTCATATTGATAAAAAGCCTCAGTTCTTAAAAATAATTGAAAAAAGTCAATACTTAGTAATAGCTGCAGAAAATATAATAGAAATCTGAAGCATCCAAGAAAAACGAGTAGTTATGACTATAAATAAAAATCCAAACCCAATAACAAAACTAATCATCAGTGAAGATGAAAATATGATGATTTTTGTTCAAGATAAGCAAGCTCGAATTTGAAGCTTTGAGCATCAAAAAGAAACCGGTGTAATATCTACAGATGATCGTATCGTCCAATTATTCCTGACAGGTGACAATAAATATATTGCTATTAAATGCAATGATTTTTACCAAAGACTGTGGAGTGTCCAAGAAAAAAGATTTATCGCAAAAATCGAAAATGGTGAAGCTTATTGAAAATTCACCCCTGATAGCAAACATATTTATTGGAATAATTGTAACGGGAGAACAATAGTTGACAATTTAGAAAAATATATAGCTAATATTAGCTTCAATCCTTTTCTAAATATAGGAGAAGACGATAAAATCGTCAGACAAAGATTTTCCAATTGGATAAAAAATCCCACAAAAGAATTTTATGATAAAAAATTCATTGAAAATGTTATTTATCCTATAAGATGCAATTTATTGCATTTATTGTGTCTACAAGATAGAGTAGATTTGCTTGCAACTGCGTTAAATGATGGTGCAGAAATTTTTAAAGATAATCAAAATATGAGCCCATTGTCTTATGCGTTAGCGAAAAGTTCAAGAAGATGCATTGACGAAATTTTGAATTATATTATAAATATAGAAGATGAACAGAAATGTCTGGACTGCATCCATCAGATACGTGATGATATTCCACATTTATTTGTTACAAAATCGAGACAATTAGTTCCATTTTTAGAAATTTTGTTCAGACGAAGGGCTGATAAAGATCATATTGGCTTTTATCAAGTCTCAGAAGAATTGCCTATGTCTATTTTTTCTCCTCTTTCTGAGGTGTATGCCAGCTCTTTTGTAGCAGAAAATGCTGTGGAATCGTCAAATAAAACAGTAAATCTTCTTCAATTCTGGGGAAGCCCACTAGGCTACAATTATGCTGCAGGATCAGATGAAAGTGTGCTTCTCTTGAAGAAATTTGACGAGTGTGAAAATCAAGAAATTTTTCAAACTTTATTTGTACAGTCAGTTACAAAAGAAAAATGGGAATTTTTGTTGCCAGGGATTATAGTGCTTTCACTCATTTATTGACTCAATCTTACCACAATGGTATGGCATTTATTTAATCCAAATTTTTATATTTTAGTCTCTTTTGTGTCCCTTAATGGAATTTTGGGAATTTATGAATTTTTACAATTTTTTACTAAACCAAAATACTATATTTCAGAAATATGAAACCTTATTGATTGACTTCGTACGGTGTTAAGTTTAGTATGGGCATTTTTCGAAATTTATGATTTAGATGCTGAAGGACTTGTATCTGCAGTTGTTTTGCTAAACTTCATGAGAGGTCTAACATATTTCCGTGCTTTTGATTTTACAAGATATTACATTAGGCTGATCTTTATGGCTCTTAGTGACTCTTTAGCATTTTTAGTCATTTTTCTGTACTCCACCCTTGCATTTGGAGTTCTATATGCTTCTCTTGACATAAATCTTTCTTTCAGTGATATGTGGGCAATGGCTTACGAGCTTAATATGGGCAATTTTGATAATAACGGCTTTTCCTTCCTCCAATACTCATGCTTTACTTTGGCTTCTTTGATTAACGTAGTCATGATGCTAAACTTATTAGTTTCAACACTTGGGGACACTTTTGATAAATTCCAAATGAGCTCAGATGAGATGAACTCCAAAGAAATGTTGCAGCTAGTTATAGAACTTGAGTCTATTATGTTTTGGGCAAGATCTGATGAGGCAAAATTAAGACAAAAAGGGAAATTAATGTATCTGCAAAGATGTGATATTTTCCAAGATAGTGATGCGCCTGATAAATGGCAAGGAAAAATTAAAGAAATTTCATTGAAAATTGACGGGATCAAGGATGATGTTTTGGGGATAAAGAAAAATGTTGGGGAAGAGCTGAAGAAGGTGGAAGGAAATATAGGAGGAAATATTGAAAGAATTATTGATGAAAAGGTGATGAAATCGCAGGCAATTATTGACGAAAAAATGGCACAGCTTGAAGGAAAAGTGGAAATGATGAGACAAGACTGGGAGCCAAAAATGAATGGAATTATGGAAATTCTGGAAGCAATTAAAGCAAAAATAGAGGCATAAATTAATAATTCAAGTAGTTAGTTTAGAATCAGAAATTTTTTATGGGAACTCCCAATCCTCAATTAGATCAGCGCATACTTGGTCGTAGTGTTCTAGTAGTATGGTTCGTACTTCGTGCACTATTTGTTCTTTGTCCTCCATTGATGCAGTGTGGTTTTGTATGCGTCCACTTAATATGTCTCGGTATGCCCATGATCCCTGTAACTCGTCTATATCGCGTCCGTTGAATAGTTTGTTCATGGTCACTATCGTTCTTGCTAGGATTGTGTTTCCTAGCACCTTTAGTGTTTCGCGCTCTACCGTCTCGCTGTCAACATTCCGTATCACGATTAGAACGGACTCGTAGGGTACCGCTGAGTATATCTCTCGTATACGCTGCTCCATTACGAATTCTGCGTATTCTTCTACTAGCAATCTAGCAGTTTCGTTTAGGATGGTGTTCGCTTTCATGGTCCCTCCTCCTTTTATAATTATAATGTAAGATATATCTGCATATTCAACTTTTAAGAATAAATAAGTTTTTTTACAGATAAAAAGTATTTTTCAATTGACGTTTTATATATATTGCAGCTAGATATTACTAAAAAATTCAGAAGATTATTTCACCTCAGTCTTTTGCCTGTATGCGAGACAAGAAAAAAAATCAGCTAATTAGAATTTTTTAATTTAAATGGATATGAGTGCCCAGGCAAAGTTATAATAAAAATAGCTATTATCTAAATTCTTATAAAGATGGGTTAATAAATCTTCAAATTTTTACTAGAGAAAACTTGGTATGTCTTCTATCCCTTTCATATCCATTTACCATATATATTTTGCTGTTTTATTATACAAATAATACAGCTGGCAATTATCAAAGAAGAATTTTTAATCATAATTGTCTTTCATGCATATTTATCTTCAGCTTCGCTATCATTTTTTAATCCGTTTGGGCCTAAAATCACATAAAATCTCTTTTCTGCACTTGCTGGGATCTTATCTGTATTTCCTTCAAATTATGCAGAATAAATGAACAAGAATCAATATCAATTGAATATATTAATAGATTTTTTTGGATCTTCCAGAAAGCAGAATATTCCTATTGAACACTAAACCATTGACAAGAAATTTGCTTTAGGTATTGAAGATATTTAATCCACAGATTTTCAGATAAATCAAGTCTGGATTTTTAATTTGATTTTTTTCCTTTTGGTCTCAACAGAAGTATTTTTTTTGTGCTTATTTTTGCCTTTGTTTCTTCAATTGGAAAATTTTTCTCATAGAAGATTTTTGTGGAATTTAGATATATAAATTGATTGTTTATTTATAAGTCAATATTTTTTTAGGTATTTCACTACTTTGTTTCTTCAAGCATAATAATTTTTAACATCTATCAATAGTCCAAACTTCTGTTGTATTTTCATAAACTTTTAATGCTTTTGTCTTTGACTTGGAATCAAAAATAAAATTTTTCCATACATTGACTTTTTCTTTGAAAGCTTAAAAAATTTCAAATTTTATTTTC
Organism: Blepharisma undulans; assembly: GCA_949751825.1. Taxonomy (NCBI): domain Eukaryota; phylum Ciliophora; class Heterotrichea; order Heterotrichida; family Blepharismidae; genus Blepharisma; species Blepharisma undulans. Next base: position 40,703 of record CATKHM010000052.1, read on the forward strand.
AAGGCATAATTTCTGGTTTAATTGTAGTACTAAAATTTTCTTTTTCTCTTCCTATACTTCAATTTCAATACCAAATGTCAAATTCTGTGCTGCAATAATTAAATGGCTATATAACTATTGATTAAAGAACTTAATGCACAGTCATCACCTTTTCAAAAGGTATTCCAAATTTTATTTCCTTTAATGAAAACATATAAATTACTCAATCGGATAATAAAATAAGAAATATTTGTCACCATAAGAAATTTGTAAGGGATTTTCAAAATAATCTTCATTGCAGTTACATTGTTTAAAATAATATAAAATCGATGAAAAGCTTGCTTAATATAAAAAATTGCCTTTAAAGTAAACTTAATTAATTCACTTATCTAGTAATCCTTTTTCCACAATAATTTAATGTCGCTTGTCGAACCATTGCTGCCTGAGAAAGACGCCAAAGAGCAAACGCTCGAAAATAATCCCAACGATCCTATAGCTAATCTAGAAAAAAACATTGAAGAACTTTCAGTTGAGTTTGAGTCCTTCGAGTTGGAAAGCTCAAATGATATGGAAAACTCTGAATGCGAATTGGATGGACTTTGGGCTGATTCTTTGAAGGAATGAGAAAATTCTCCCATAAAGTGCGCAGTTACATTTGAGGAAAAACTTGCTGTAGGTCGAATTGATGGGACTATAAAAATATATGATTTAGAAACAAAAGAAGAAAAAGTACTAAAAGGGCATAGCCAAGTTGTAAGCTGTCTTAGGGTTACCCAAGAAAATGATTTTCTTATATCAGGATCAAGAGATAAAACAATAATCATGTGGGACTTAAAAGAGTATCAGCTGTTTAAAACGTTTAATTGAGAATTTGGAGTATCTTTTTTAGAATTGTGTAATAAGGAAGCGTTTTTGACTGGATCTATTGAAGGAGGTTTTGTTAGAAAATGGGAATATTCAGGAGAATTTAAAGATATAGATAGTGGGATGAAATTAACTCGCTGCATGAAAATCTCCCCTGACTATGCATTTCTTTGATCATTCCATGAAGAAGAAACTGCAATAATGTGGAGCATCGAAGACTTTCATATTCTTTCCAATTTTTCCATTCGTGAGCCAATAAAAATTGCAATTTCAGAAGATAGCAAATATATTGCTATTGTAGATGAATTTTGTGTACGTGTATGAAATGCCAACACAAAGAGAAATATCTTTGGAAGAGGTCATGGTTGTAAAGGAATCCAACCCGTCATGGAATTAATGTCTGATGGGCAATTGATTTATAATGAGTACCTCGATAGAATTGTAATTTGCGATGTTGAAAATCAAAATAGATCAGAGCTGTATATCACTGTAATAGCTGCTGCAATCTCAAATCGAAGCAGACTAATCTATTGTGCACTGAAAAATGGCTTTATCATGATTTATGACTTGAAGAATCTGCTACCTATAGCTACGATCGGAGAAACTGAACACGAAATCTTTAAAATGCTTGTGACTGCTAAAGAAGAGTATTTGGTTTGCTTTATGAAAAACAAAATAATAAAAATTTTCCAAATTAATAAGGAAAAAAATCAAATAGAAAAAGTTGATATTGGCGATTGAGCAAGAATGAAAAACTTGAAATGCACTAGGAATGGGAAATACGTAGTGATATCTGATAATAACTTATTAAATGTATGAAACTTCGCAGAAAAAAAAATCGTGTTTTCTTATGAAGTAAGAAATACACATATAGAAATTCTTGAAGATGACCAAAGCTTGCTTTTCAGCGATAAAGACAATAATTCAATTTTTTCTTACTCGTTTCTTGATAGGAAATTAATAACACTACTTAAACTAGATGCTGACAAGATTGCCAGTAGATTTTCAATTAGTAGAGATGGACGATTGATTTTAATTCGCAACAAAAGCAAAGTAATAGGGATTTATGATGTTGAAAAAAAATCTAAAATTGTTTCTATAGAAAAAGAAAATGTTAAAAATTTCAAAATCAACAGCACTAACGAATATATTATTTTATCAGATGAAAAGAGTGTACACTTTTGAAGCTATTCAGAAAAAAAAATTAAATGTATTTTTCAAACGGATAAAGTGTTGCATAATTGGATGCTGATTGAAGGCATTAATTGTGTGTTGCTTGTTTTTGACAATAGAAACGAGATTTGAAGTTTTCAGGAAAATCGAAGAATCGTAACTATTGATGAGCAGAAAATAGCAAATATGAAAATAAGTGAAGATGGGGAAATGCTGGCTTTTCATACGGTTGATAAAGTTAAGATATGGGATCTTCATCAATTGAAAGAGATTGATACTATACAAACTCAGGACAGTTGCAGCGGGAATTTGGAAATATCAAGAGACAATAAATATATAGCAGGGTTAGATCTTAATGGTAATTTAACGATATGAGAGTGCGAGGCAAAACTTTGTATTTTCAAGAAGCATCTTTCTTTTGAAAGAATTTGATACGCACCAAAATTTAGCGGTGATTCCAGATTTATTGTTGTTCAAGGAGAAGGTCAGACTGAATTTTTCTACATAGCAAATTATCTAAATATTAGTAAGGGTGAATTATCTCCTTCATTCAATGCAGGATTATACGACAAAATTTTAAGGAGCAAATTTATCACTTTTATTAAAAATTCAAATATGAAGCAATGAGAAAAGACATTTGCTGAAATAATTATATTTCCTATGAGATATAATGCTTTGCATGCTTTATGCATAAATGATAGTGTAGATATGCTCTCAGCTGCATTAAGTGCTGGAAGTGAAATTTTTAGAGATCAGCAAAATATGAGCCCGCTGTCATATGCGTTAATTAAAAGCTCAAGAAGATGCATTGATGAAATCCTTAATTATGTTATAAATATAGAAGATGAAACAAAACTTTTAAATTGTATTAATCGATTGCGCGATGATGTTCCACTGCTATTTAATGCTAAGTCTCAAAATTTAATTCCATTTTTAGAAGTATTATTCAGAAGAAGAGCTGATAAAGATCACATAGGCTTTTATGAAATTACAGAAGAATTACCTATGACTATTTTTTCTTTATTTTCCAATCTTTATGTAAGTGCATTTACTGGTGAAAATGATAGTTTGAAAAATAATTCCTTGAAGCAAAATATGAATCTTGTCCAGTTTTGGAGAAGTCCGTTAGGCTATAATTATACAGCAGGGTCTGATGAAAGCTTGCTTTTGATGAAGAAAATGGATAAATGTGAAAATGAGTTAATTTTTCAGACTTTGTTCGTTCAGTCTCTTATAAGAGAAAAATGGGATTACTTATGACCAGCAATAATTACTATTTCAATTATTTACTGAGCGAATCTTTTTACAATGATATGATCACTATTTGACTCAAATATTTATATTTTAAGCTCTTTTATAGTGCTTAATGGAATTCTAGCAACTTATGAGCTATCACAGATTATTACTAAGCCTTCTGACTATGTATCAGAAATATGAAATTTTATTGATTTCTTACGCTTGGCATTATCCATTATATGAGCACTTTTAGAAATTTATGAAGAAAACACTCGTGAACTGTCGTTTGCAGTTGTTTTATTGAACTTCATGCGAGGTCTGACATATTTTCGTGCTTTTGATTTTACAAGATATTACGTTAGGCTAATTTTTATGGCTCTCAATGATTCTTTTGCATTTTTAATCATTTTTCTATATTCCACCCTTGCATTTGGAGCTCTCTATGCTTCTCTTGATACAAGTCTTTCATTTGGAGATATGTGAACAATAGCTTATGAGCTTAATATGGGCAATTTTGATAATAATGGACTTTCTTTTCTCCAATATTTATGCTTTTCTTTGGCTTCTTTAATTAATGTTGTTATGATGCTAAACTTATTAGTATCAACACTTGGAGATACTTTTGACAGATTTCAGACAGTTTCTGATGAAATGAATTCTAAAGAAATGCTTCAACTGGTAATTGAATTTGAATCTCTTATGTATTGGAGAAGATCAGAACAAGCAAAATTAAATTCAAAAGGAAAATTATTATATCTTCAGAGATGTGATATTTTCCAAGATAATAATGCAGCTGATAAATGGCAAGGAAAAATTAAAGAAATTTCGATAAAAATAGATGGATATAAAGAGGAAGTTGTTGGTATAAAGCAAAGCATGAATAAACAATTAACAAACTTTGATGAAAATTTAAATGAAAAGCTCCTGAATATTGAAAATAACTTAAATGCAAAAATTGACTCTTTGAATCCAAATCCAAAAATTGAAGAATTGGAGAAAAAAATTAGTCAGATTATGAAAATGCTTGAAGCAATAAAGCAAAATAAGAGCATAAGTTAATAAGCTTCTTTAAGTTTATTTTTTCAATTATTTAGCGCAAATTGCAGCTATTTTCTTTTAATTACTAATTAGTTTGCTGTTATAAATAAAGTCAAAATTTCTTATCTATAATTTGGGCATTAATATTATAATTTAAGACAAATATCGAAAATTAATTATAAAGCAGTCAAAACTTTATCATCTAAATAATTTAATGTCTTTGATTCAACCATTATTAGAAAAAGCTCAGATTGAAGACCCACAACCTGAAATATCAATAAGTGATCCTCTCTCCAATTTAGAAAAATCTATTAAAAATCTATCCATCAGCTATCCATCCTTTGAACTAGATAGCTCAAATAACGCATCACTTTTTTATAGTGATTCTCCTTCAGAGGTAAATTTTTATGTCGATTCCTATGCCTCCCTGGATATAAAATGTGCCACTACCTATGAAAACAAGCTTGCCATCGGCAGAATTGACGGACTTATCAAAATTTTCGACTTGGAAACCCACCAAAAATCAGTCCTAAAAGGCCACACAAATGCTGTTAATTGCCTCCAATTCGTTAAAGAAAAATATCTCATCTCCGGTTCAAGGGACAAAACCATCATCGTATGAAATTTAGAAGACGGAAAAATCGAAAGAAAATACCAAGCACATGAAGAAGTTTTTTGCATAGCAGCAAATCCATACCTTTCTATTTTTGCTGGATCTCTTGACGAATCAGTCGTCAGAAGATGGAATTTTTGGCAAGAAAATGAAGCTGATCCTTATATTGGGCATGAAAATGGCATCACTTGTATGAAAGCTTCTTCTAATAACCAATTTCTTGTAACAGGGTCCAAAGATTGTACTTTAAGAATTTGGGAAGTTTTTTATGATAATAAAGAAATAGGGTGTTTGAGAAATTGATCTGGAACTGTTGAGCAAATTATCATTACAGGAGACAACAGATATATCATTTATAGAGCTTGCTCGAATATTGGGGTGTGGGATTTAGATAAGAAGGAAGAAATAAAGCAATGGTATTCTGAATCTTCAAGTTCGCTACTTCTAGATGTGTCAGTTGAAAAAAATAAGGCATGAGTCAAGCATAATGAAGAGACAGTCCGCATATATGATTTTGAAAATAATACTTATACAGATTTCAATGAAAATTTTACATTAGGTGCTTTTTCAAAAAGAGGGGGTTTAGCATATTGTGGAACTGCAGATAATTCTATAACAATGTTTGATATAAACAGCTATCAGAGAGTAAATGTATTGAGGGATTTTAATGACAAAATCAATAAAATTTTGGCTGCTGGGGATAGGGATCAATATTTGGTTTCCATTTTGGAAAATGGAAAAATAAAAATCCATGATATTTTTAAGGAAGATAGGGGAGGTTCTATGCTGAAAGCTAAGCTTAATTGAAGCAACTCTATATGGACTAAAGATGAAAAGTATTTCATAATGTTTAATGATTGAAAAATAGTAGTATGAAGTTTTGATGAAGAAAAAGTAGTCTTTTTTTATGAGCAAAGCCTATTTGGCGTTGAAATCTCTGCCAATGAGAAATATTTAGTTTTTGGGGTGAAAGAGAAAATTTATGCTTATTCTTTGCTTAAAACTGATACTACCTGCTTTAAGGTGGAGGGTGATAGTTACTGCTTTATTGTAAGCAAAGACAGTAGATTTATTATTGTTGGAAAATCTGATGGAAGCTTGGTGGTATTTGATATAGAAAATAAATCTATGGCTAACACAATAATTTCAGGAAAGAACGAAATTTACTTATTGGAAATTGATAGAAATAGCGAATATATTATTGCGGTAGACAAAGGCCAAAAATTGACATTTTTGAAGTTTTTCCAGAAAGAGATAGAATGCAGTTTTAATATTGAAAAAAATCCTCAATTTTTAAAAATAATTGAAAAAACTCAGCACTTAGTAATAGCTGCAGAAAATATAATAGAAATCTGAAGCATCCAAGACAAAAGAGCAATTATGATTATAAATAAAAATCCAAACCCAATTACAAAACTAATAATCAGTGAAGATGAAAATATGATGATTTTTGTTCAAGATAAGCAAGCTCGAATTTGAAGCTTTGAGCACCAAAAAGAAACATGTGTAATATCTACAGATGGTCGTATCGTCCATTTATTCCTGACAAGTGACAATAAATATATTGCTATTAAATGCAATGATTTTTACCAAAGACTGTGGAGTGTCCAAGAAAAAAGATTTATCGCAAAAATCGAAAACAGTGAAGCGTATTGAAAATTCACCCCTGATAACAAGCATATTTATTGGAATAATTGCAACGGAAGAACAATAGTTGACAATTTAGAAAAATATATAGCTAATATTAGCATCAGTCCTTTTCTAAATATAGGAGAAGACGATAAAATAGTCAGGCAAAGATTTTCCAATTGGATAAAATATCCCACAAAAGAATTTTATGATAAAAAATTCAATGATAACGTTGTTTATCCTATAAGATGCAATTTGTTGCATTTATTGTGTTTGCAAGATAGAGTAGATTTGCTTGCGACTGCGTTAAATGATGGTGCAGAAATTTTTAAAGATAATCAAAATATGAGCCCATTGTCTTATGCGTTAGCGAAAAGTTCAAGAAGATGCATTGATGAAATCTTGAATTATATTATAAATATAGAAGATGAACAGAAATTGTTGGATTGCATCCATCAGATACGTGATGATATTCCACATTTGTTTGTTACAAAATCGAGACAATTAGTTCCATTTTTAGAAGTTTTATTCAGAAGGAGGGCTGATAAAGATCACATTGGCTTTTATCAAGTCTCAGAAGAATTGCCTATGTCTATTTTTTCTCCTCTTCCTGAGGTATATATCAGCTCTTTTGTTATCGAAAATGCTTCGGGGTTGTCAAATAAAACAGTAAATCTTCTTCAATTCTGGGGAAGCCCATTAGGCTACAATTATACTTCAGGATCCGACGAAAGTGTGCTGCTCTTAAAGAAATTTGAAGAATGTGAAAACCAAGAAATTTTTCAAACTTTATTCGTGCAGTCAGTTATAGAGGAAAAATGAGACTTTTTGTTGCCAGGGATTATAGCACTTTCACTTATTTATTGACTTAACCTTACAACAATGGTATTGCATTTATTTAATCCAAATTTTTATATTTTGATCTCTTTTGTGTCTCTTAATGGAATTTTGGGAATTTATGAATTTTTACAATTTTTTACGAAGCCAAAAGATTATATTTCAGAGATATGAAATCTTATTGATTGGCTTCGTATGCTACTAAGTTTAATGTGGGCGTTTTTTAAATTTTATGATATAGATGCTGAAGGGCTTGTATCTGCAGTTGTTTTGCTAAACTTCATGAGAGGTCTGACATATTTCCGTGCTTTTGATTTTACAAGATATTACGTTAGACTGATCTTTATGGCTCTCAGCGATTCTTTGGCATTTTTAATCATTTTTCTGTACTCCACCCTTGCATTTGGAGTTCTCTATGCTTCTCTTGATATAAATCTTTCTTTCAGTGATATGTGGACAATGGCTTATGAGCTTAATATGGGTAATTTTGATAATAACGGCTTTTCCTTCTTCCAATACTCCTGTTTTACTTTGGCTTCTTTGATTAACGTAGTCATGATGCTAAACTTATTAGTTTCAACACTTGGAGACACTTTTGATAGATTTCAGATGGTTGCTGAAGAACTGGATTTCAAAGAAATGCTGCAACTTGTTATCGAATTTGAGTCTATTATGTTTTGGGCAAGATCTGATGAGGCAAAATTAAGACAAAAAGGAAAATTAATGTATCTGCAAAGATGCGATATTTTTCAAGATAGTGATGTGCCTGATAAATGGCAAGGAAAAATAAAAGAAATTTCATTGAAAATTGATGGGATCAAGGATGATGTTTTGGGGATAAAGAAAAATGTTGGGGAAGAGCTGAAGAAAGTAGAAGGAAACATGGGAGAAAATATTGAAAAAATTATGAAATCACAGGCAGTTATTGATGAAAAAATGGCACAGCTAGAAGAAAAAGTAGAAATAATGAGGCAAGGCTGGGAGCCAAAAATAACTGGAATTATGGAAATTCTAGAAGCGATTAAAGCAAAAATAGAGGCATAAATTAATAATTCAAGTAGTAGATTAAAATAATGCAGCTTTATATTATAAATTCAATGGAGTGGAGTAATTACAAGAAAATTCAAATAGATATTACTTATTCTTTGATCGCTGATATTCAAGCGTTTCTTTGTTTGCTTTAATTTCAAATCTTGGCTTTGCAGCAAAAGGAACAGTGAAATAAAATCGAAAAGTACTTCAAAAAGCAAATATCAGCAAAAAATGAATACCACAGTTCTTCTTGAAACATGATTTGCTATTATGTGCTTGATATGACAGAGACCAATATATTATCAAATATTGAAAGAGCCAATTCAATCTGTAAGGAGAGTTGAAAAGGAGAAATTGAGATTCCTATTGATAAACTTGTAATTTCAACTAAATATATATTTGAAATGGGTGGAGTCGAGCATCTTATTCAAACCTACACTCATCGTAATTCAATAAAATGGTGGAAATCATGCTTTCATTATTTAATTGAAATAGCAATCACAAATCTTTCATAATTTACAAGAACTACGCATCCAAAGATTTAGTGCCAGTTCTCACTCATGAAAAATTTAGAAGAAATTTAGCAGATATATCAGTGAAAGATACAAAAATTAGCCAAGAAGAGGTAAAAGATCCTCCAGAAAAAATTATGATAATCTCGATGCATCTATTGCTGAGAAAGCTCTGCAAGTTATTGCAAAAGAATTAGCAAAAACTGAATATTGCTGCAGTAATTGCAAAAAGCCTATCCATCTAAAGTCCTTTGATTTTCATAATTGTAATAGATTCTCATAGATTTATAATATTAAGCATTGATGATAAAATTTTATAAGTACAAGTCATAGTGATTTTTGCACACTATAAATTCTGGCAAACGTTAAGGATGATGTTTTGGGGATAAAGAAAAATGCAAATGAGGAACTGAAGAAAGTAGAAGGAAATATAGGAGGAAATATTGAAAGAATTATTGATGAAAAGGTGATGAAATAACAAGCAATTATTGATGAAAAGATGGCACAGCTTGAAAAAAAAGTGGAAATGATGAGACAAGATTGGGAGCCAAAAATGAATGGAATTATGGAAAATTTGGAAGCGATTAAAGCAAAATTAGAGGCATAAATTAATAATTCAAACAGTTAGATTGAAATGATGCAGTTTTATATTTATAAATGCAATATAAATTTACTTAGTTTATTAAAAAAATATTAAATAATTCATAAAAAAATACTATTTATGTCAAAAGAATAAGTTTATTAAAAAAATATTAAATAATTCATAAAAAATATCCTATTTATCCCACATTCAGTCTTTTTAATCATAGATAGATAAAGCCGGAGCAGTTTTGAACTTTTTTCAGTCCTATCTTTTTCTTATTTGCTTCGCAGAAAGTGATAAATGGAAGAAGAACGCAATAAGCTTTACAGAGTTTGGAGGACCCTCATACAAATGATGAAAGACCGAGGATATGACGTGCCTAATAGAATGGCAAGTGTCACCCTCAACACATTTAAAACTTATTTCTGTGAATATAATTTTAGAGATGCCTTAAACTCTCAGTTCTCAAAAGTAGACAACGAAAACGAAAAGTTATTGATAATGTTCCCAGATACCCAAATAATTGAAGTGTCCATTATTGCAAATATTACTAAAAGGATGCATAAAGAAGAAATCAACCGAGCAATAATTATTGGCAAGGGTATTATTACTCCATTAGCTAAAACTGCCATTTTTGAACTTCAAAATCATTTTATAATAGAATATTTCGAAGAAAATGAACTACTAGTCAATATAACGGAGCATGAGTTTGTACCAAAGCACATTATAATTTCTGCTGAAGAAAAAGAAGCATTATTGAAAAAATATCAAGCAACGGAAAGCCAATTACCTAAAATTTACACTACTGATCCGGTTGCAAGATATTTAGGACTTCAAAGAGGAGAAGTTGTGAAAATTGTAAGGAATAGTGAAATAGCTGGAAAATATATTACGTACCGGCTAGCAATTTAAATAATCTTTAATTAAATTGATTTAGTCTGTACTGTGTTAAACAATATCCTCAGATAGCAATTTTTCTCTATGAGCCACCAAAAGATAGAGACCTATAAACAGGATTTGACGTATTGCTTAACATAACAATAATCTTGTCTTGCTATATTGTAGGCTAGCAATTATTTTCAAAAAATTCAAAAGGTTATTGCTGTCTTTGAGACAGAAAAATTTATCCAAAAACTCACAAAGAACTTTGAAAGAAGTTTTTTTTTTTCAATTTAAATAGATGCTGAGTGCAAATAACTGAAAAAAGCTATAATAAAATTAGCTATTATCTAAATTATTATAAAGATGGCTTAATAATCTTCAAACTTTTGTCATCCAAAGAAAATTTGCAATATCTTCTATCCTTTTCGTATCCATTGACTCCAATATATATTGCTCTTTTATTATACAAAAAATACAACTGGCAACTATAAAAATTGAATTTTAGTATCATAATTCGTTTTCATGCATACTCATCTTCAATTTCGCTTTCATAAATTGATCCATTTGGCCTTTCAATCACATAAAATCTCTTTTCTGCGCCTATCAGAAACTTTTCTGTATTTTCTGAAAAATCATAAGGAATAAATGAATAAAAATCTATATCAATTGAATATATCAATAGATTTTTTTGGTCATATCCAGGAAGTAGAATATTCCTATTGAACACTAAGCCACTGACAAATAAATCTGCTTTAGGCATTGAAGATAGTTTAATCCACCGATTTTCGGATAAATCAAATCTCTCAGATAGAGCTGAATTATTATCAAATTCCATTCCTCCTAAACAATATACACTTGAATTGAAATAAATAAGTGATGAAGCACAGACTTGCTTCCCAGGTGGAAGCATTTTGGCCTGGCAATTTTTTACATCAATTATAAGTGTAATCCCAGAAAAATCTTCATTAGAAAAGCAGAACAATTTTCCATCTGGAAGCTGAGTTATTGATGTGTAAAAATCTAATTTTTCAGGAACCTCGAGTACTTTAATTTCTTTGCTTTTGCTTTCGGTGTCATAAATCATCAATTGGGCACCTTTTTTTTGGTATATAATATTATAAATAGATGCTTTTTTATGATATGTATCAACATAATCTTGATAAGCTTGAATAATCTCTGGAGTGTAAGAGTCCGAATCCTTCATATAAATTGAACAAATTCTTCTGAATTCTTGTTCTAGTTCAGAATCTATTGGTTTATTCATAAGCTCGGTTCTTCTTTCTTTTAATTCCTCAAACGATAATTTATTGTTTTCTGAATTTTTGCTTTGAATTTTTGAATTTTCATTTATTTTCAACAGCAGTATATGAGTTTCTTGGCTTTCATTTTCAGATACCATAATTTCTTCAATTGGATTGTAAACTGCTCTCATGGCAGATTTTTTGGGAATTTTGATACCTAAATTGATTGTTTTATTCACTATAAACTCATGAGTCAATATTTCAGCTATTTTTGGTCTTTCATTACTTTTCTTCTTCAAGCATCAGCTAACAAAAAACTTCATTTCATTTGAATATTTATTTCTAATAGGCTTGTAAAGCTCTGCTTTTCCTTTCAAATTTTCCTCAAAAGGATGCTTGCCGTTACACAAATAATATAAAATACATCCAGTAGCAAAAATATCGTCTTCATTATTTTTATATTTTTTCTTCCATGATGAAGGAGAATAGTTTTCAGGACTTTTATTCACTGCTTGATCTTCTAAATAGCTGGAAATTCCAAAATCTCCTAATTTTATGTCTTTATTTTTATCTAAAAAGATCATTCTCGGGTGAAGTTCTTGGTGAATAAATCCTCTTGAGCTTAAAGACTCAATCCCAAAGCAAATTTGGATAAAATATTTTCATATTTCGTCTTCTGTAAAGCATTTTTTATTTTTTAGCTTATTTTCGATCACTTTAAGCAGGTCACCATTTTCACAATAATCAAAAATTAAGAAGTACTCAATTCCGTTGTCAAAATAGCAGTCTAAATGAAGTTTATAAGGACAAATCCATGAAAGAACTTCCATTTCTGCTTCAGCTAAATTGTTCTTTGTGACTATTTTCATTGAATATAGCTTCTGATTGCCTAAATAAACAATACTCTTATTTAAAACTTTATATATCATCCCATAAGCGCCACCTTCAATGTTTTCCAGAATTTCAAAGCTGCTGGTTAGTTCATTTGGATAGTTAGCCATTGTTCTATTATTATCCGATATAATTCCAAATTTACATATAAAAATTAAGACTAATCAAAAAAATTAAAAATTTATAAATGTTACAAATTAAGACTAGTCAAAAAATCAGGAATATAATTTTATGTCTACTGGGATATTAAAAGAATTGTATTGAAACTGAAAAAATCATAAAATATAGTACAGTAATGTTGTAATTTTTGGTACTTTTTTATTCTTTATATTTTAGAGTAAGATATATTTTAAGATTAAGTATTGAATTTATGATTTTACTTTTGTTTTTATTGCCCCAAGCATTTCAAAAATCTCATTCATTTTTAAGCCTAATTCTTGCTTTAGTGATTCAAATTTTCTTTCTATTTCTGGGTTTAAAGAATCAACTTTTGCTTCCAATTTTTGAATTTTTTCATTGAGATCTTTCCCAATATTCATCATTTTTTCATTCAAACTTATTTGTTCGTTTTCTGAATTTTCTTTATTTTCATTTAAATTTATTTGAATTTTTTCCAAATTTTCTTTAGCGTTGAGAATTTCTTCTCTTGTTAATTTTAATTCTTCGCTCATTTTTTTCTTAATCTTGCAGTGGTTTTATTTAATTTCATAAGAGGCTTGACATATTTCCGTGCTTTTGATTTAACAAGGTTTTATGTTAGGCTGATTTTAATGGCTTTAAAAGAATTTTTGCGTTTTTAATCATATTTTTGTATTCTACTCTAGCATTTGGAGTACTTTATGCTTCACTTGATACAAATTTGACTTTTATTAACGTCTGAGTAATGACTTATGAGCTTAATATGGGAAATTTCGATACAAATGATTTTTCACTCCTTCAATATTCATGCTTTACAATGGCTTCCTTAATTAATGTTATTATGATGCTTAATTTACTAGTATCAACTCTGGGAGATACTTTTGATAGATTTCAAATAAATGCTGACGAATTAAATTATAAAGAAATGCTGCACCTAATTATAGAATATGAGTCACTAATGTGTTGGGCAAGATCAGAGCAAGCAAAGGCAAAATCAGAAGGAAAGCTAATGTATCTGCAGAGATGCGACTTGTTTCAACATAGTGGATCCATTAATAAATCTCAAGGAAGAATAAAACAAATTTTATTAAAAATTGATGAGATAAAAGGTGAAGTCATTGAGAATAGAGTAAAAGCAGAAGATTCGCAAAAGCAAATGAATGAAAAAATGACTGAATTAGAAAAAAAGATTGAGCATTTGGAGCCAAAAATGGATGAAATGAAAAAGGATTGGGATGCAAAAATGGATGAAGTTAAGAAGATGTTAGAAGCGATAAAAGCAAAAGTAGAAGCATAATTTAAAGCTATTTATTTAATAAAATTGATTTCTTTCTTGAAGAGGATGCCTCAATAATATGATTTATATGATAAAACAGAAATAAAACTAAAAGGTCATAGCAATGCTGTCAGGTGCCTAAAATATTATGAGAAAGAAATCAGCAATATCTGATATCAGGGTCAAGAGATAAAACAATTATCATATGGAATAAAAACTATGAAAATGAAAGAGTTTATAAAGGCGATCATGAAGTATTTTACTTAGTATTTTATACTATTTTATGTGTAAGCAGTGTAAGAACACGAAATACTGATATTAACTATTAAGATCTTTTGTTTTCAAGTATGCACTTGCAAAAATCTGATATAGCATTTTAATATGATTTTCTTACTAAATTTATGGCAAAAAGCATATCACTTATTTATATCATTAAAAAACTGCTCATTTTTCTTATATGAATTTACGAATAGGCTAATTATCTTATTTTTTCTTTTATTTCTTCAAGCACTTTCATCATCCCATCCATTTTTTCTTCCCAATCTTGCCTCAACACATCAATTTTTCTTTCTATTTTCGGATTCATAGACTCAACTTTATTTTTCAATTTCTTTACTTTTTCACCGAAATCCTTTTGCATATTTTCCATACTTTTTTCTATATTCTGCATTTTATTATTCACATTTGTCTGCATTTTCCCAATACTTTGCATCTGTTCCTCCAATCTTCCTTGCACTTTTCCTACATTTTCTCCAATATTTTCTTCACTTTCTTTAATTTTCTTCAATTCTTCACCTATATTTTTCCTCATCCCAAACACTTCATCTTTATACCCATCGATTTTTGCCGAAATTTCTTTAATTTTTCCTTGCCATTTTTCACTCACATTATTATCTTGAAAAATATCACATCTCTGCAAATAAAATAATTTTCCTTTAAAATTTAATTTCGCTTGCTCAGATCTCTTCCAAAACATAAGAGATTCAAATTCTATAACAAGCTGCAGCATTTCTTTTGAATTTAATTCTTCAGCAACCAATTGAAATCTATCAAAAGTGTCTCCCAGTGTCGATACTAATAAATTTAGCATCATAACTACATTAATTAGTGTGGCCAAGGTAAAGCAAGAGTATTTGAATAAAGAAATGCCACTATTATCAAAATTACCCATATTAAGCTCATAAGTCATTGCCCAGACGTCAGCAAAAGAGAGACTTGTATCGAGAGAAGCATAGAGGACTGCAAATGCAAGGGTGGAATATAGGAATATGATTAAAAATGCAGAAGAGTCGGCAAGTGCCATCAAAATCAGCCTGACGTAAAATCGTGTAAAATCAAAAGCACGGAAATAGGTCAAGCCTCGCAAAAAGTTAAATAGAACAACTGCAAATGCTAACCCCTCGATATTTTCTTCACAAATTTCAAATATTGCTCATACAATAGAGATTAGTAAGCGGATCATATCAATATAGTTTCATATATCTGAAATATAGTCTGCAGGCTTAGTTATGACTTGTAAAAGCTCGTAAAGAGCTATAATGCAGTTTAATACTATAAAAATGCTTAATAAATAAATGCTTGGATCGAAAAAATACCATACCATAATGATAAGATTCAGTCAAAATATCACTGACATAGTAATAATAGCTGGCCACAAATAATCCCATTTTTCTTTTATAAGTGACTGCACAAATAAAGTCTGAAAAATTTCTTGATTTTCAGATTCATCAATTTTCTTTAAGAGCAGTAAACTCTCATCAGACCCTGCTGTATAATTATAACCCAATGGGCTTCCCCAAAACTGGACAAGATTTATATTTTTCTTCGCATTTTCCTGTCCAACAATATCATTTTTTGGCGTAAAGACATCTGTATATATTCTAAAAACAGGAGAAAAAATAGTCATAGGAAGTTTTTCTGCAACTTCATAAAATCCAATCAAATCTTTATCAGCTCTTCTTATAAATAATTTTTTCAAAAACGGAATCAAGCACAGTGATTTCGTATTAAATAACAATGGTAAATCATCTCGCAGCTGATGAATCCAATGCAATTGTTTTCTATCATCTTCTAAATGGATAATATAGTTAAGGATTTTATCAATGCATCTTCTTGAGCTTCTAATTAGTGCATATGACATAGGGCTCATATTTTGTTGGTCTCTAAAAAATTCTCCGCCATCAGATAATGCGATTGAAAGTAAATCTACTTTGTCAGATATGCATAAGGTATGCAAAAGATTATAGCCGATAGGATATACAATGATATCGAGAAATGATTTATCGAATAGATCTTTGGTTGG
>CATKHM010000053.1:0-56233 GCA_949751825.1 Blepharisma undulans
GAGAAATAGGCTTTTTTCTTGGCAAAAAAAGGTGTGCTTCTGTAAGCTCTACCGGCTATACTGAGCTTTTTGAGCTAAAACATTCAAAATTTAATGAACTTATTTCAGTAAGGCACAATGAAGAAGAGGTCACAAAATTATTAGTAAGGCAATGCGAGCAAGATTTAAGTGCACTTGGGGTTAGATGCTATTTTTGTTCAGAAATGGGGCATACAGCGAGAGATTGCAAACGATATGTGTATATTGTGGACTATAATTCTATTATAAGAAAATCTGACTATAGAAAATACAAAATTTCAAAATCTGTGAAAAAAAATGAGAAAAGTGACCCAAATAATTCTTTCAAAAAGAAAGTCGCTGGGATAGAACAATTCAGAAGGTATGGGGTTAAAAATTTGCCTGGAAATATGGAAAACTTAGAAGCATTCAAAAATAGGACTTCTTTGATGATGAAAGCAAGATCTTATCAGACTGATTCTTCTAGATTGACATTTGATTCAAGATTAGCACTAATAGAAGAAGCGAAATTGTTGGGTGATGATTTTGATAAATCTCCTGATGTGCTACCAACTCCATATCAATTTAGTAAAAATTTTGTAAATGTTCACTCAATGAAAACTGAGAAAATTCAGCATAGTTCAAGCTGAGAAAGCTTTGGGGTGGAAATGCCATATGCTGAGAATCATGGTTTGCTGCTATAAAAGAAATTTAATTACATTAGGGATCTGTTATGAAAAGTAAGGGAATACAATTTTTTATAAGCCTTCTATTTGTTTTAAAAGGCTGAGATGCGTAATGGACTCTTAAATTTTGAAAATACAAAATTTGAATCCTTTGAATTAATATATTTGCAGAAATAATAGCAATACCCTTAATAAAATATGTATTATTTTTAATAATTATGATATCTAGAAGATTTGATCTTTTAAATAGCAAAATCTTCATATTAAGTTTTAAGAAATTCATAAAAAGAAATAATTGACGTTAATATTATTTTGATGAAGTTTGCTTATTTTTTCTTTGTTTTTAGAGGCTTATCCAAAGTTGGATCAATCATGGTGGGATCTGGTCAAAACTTTTTGATAATCTCTTTAGGCTCACAAATATTCTCTTTATTAGCTTCTTTTCCGATCTTTTCTATTTTTTCTTGCTCCTCTCTTCCACATTTATTTGCAAAACTCGTAGATGCTTCAGAAACCTCCTTAATATTTTCTTGAAATTCAACAAAAACCTTACTAGCAGCAGCCAATTTAGACGTATTTGCACGGCAGCATTTCATCCCTTTGGATTTATCAAAAATTCCTACACTTTTTAATGCACTACTCGCTTGGAATTGAAAATGCAATATATTTTCCCAAAATTCTCTCAATTGTCCTTGAAGCTCAGCTATTTTTGGTAAGGATTCTTCCATAACTTCTAACAAGCTATTTCAAGCGTCTGCGATAGGGATATATTCAGGCTTAAGATTAGCCTTTTCTATACTAATATATGGCTTTTCTTTTGTAATTTGGAGATTTATTTTGCTGAAATCTCCATCAGTTGAGGTGGAATAGCAAAAAAGCATTGAATCCAAAGCATCTTTAAATGAGGAGTCTTTGAGGATGTGGCAGCCTGTTACCTTTTTAAGCTTTTTGATGGGTTTTTTGAGCTTGTGGTTAATCTTATCAAGAGTGATAAGAGGTTCTGCTGCACATGTTATCGATAGCTTGAATGCCACAAGTCTCTATATCTAGAATGATTTTTGTTTTCTCTTTGCTTCCACCGCAGCCCATGGCTATTAATTATTGGTTTAAAATAGAAAAATCCAAATTTTAATGAGAATGATAATCTATAATTAAGGTTATATAATCAAAATAAATTCTTAATGATACAAATTAGAGCAGTTTATTATAAAATCTATAGAATTTGTCATTTCTAGATAATTAAAGCAATCTCTTTCAAGAGAAAATTAGAAAATCTTAAATCAAATCTAAAAATTTAAGCATAGTATATTATCTCAAGTTTTGTGTTGATTATTCAAATATATATAAAATAAAATCGTTATTTTTAAATTTAAAGCAAGCCTTCCTTTAAAATTTAATATCACCTAAACTTAGGAGATGATCGCCATAATTGTGAGATATTTTGCTCCGTTTTTATCAATTTAATCAATTATTTTAAATATGATTTTAATGATATTTTACTTGTGAATAATAATTAATCATTATTGAAATGATAAATAAATTGATTAAGATTGTGAATAGATGGAAACATTATGGAAATCAATTTTATACTCTGCAATTTATATCTAAAAGATTGTGTATTCTATAATAATAAATGCCGTATATGAGATAAGCGTGTGTGCTGACAGTAATGGAGAGAACCATTATACATCTCAAATCAATAAAATAAATCGTTTATATGGCTTATGCTTATTGTTAAGTTTTGAGCTATGCAACAAAATCTTGCGATGCTAAATTCTGTATGATTATTAATTTGGAATTTCATAGAAAGAGATAAAATATAAAGAGGCAGAATCCACTGCTTATTGGATTAATCAATGATTTTGCTAAATTTTGCATTTTTTAATGCCAAAAATAATTATATGAAACAATAGTAATATTTATAATAGAATTGTTTTAATTCTGACTATTTTTATTATGATTTATTAGCCATAATTGGAATCTTCTGCTCTTGCATAAAATGCTAAATATGCATTTTCCACACTGCCAAAGTCGGCGTGTCTTATACTAGAATCATTATATTCAGCCCAATTTTTGGTATCCCATGTATATGCTATAAAATGATCAGGTCCAAAATGTCCATAATAGCATATCAAACCATAGCATCTATAAGTAACTCCATCAATGTTTAAAGTTTCATTAATCAAGATATTACGATTTTTTGATGGCAAGTAAAAGGCTATTGTAGATGGTCAAATAATTTCTCCACATTCCAGTATAATATCTTGCAGCCCATTGCATCTGTCACAAAATAATTTATTATCGCCAAAAAAATTTCTCGATTGATATAAATCAGCTAAACTCTCTTGTATCGAAGAGAAATTACTATTGGGAATAATAATAAAAAAAGTATTTTCAGCCATTTCTTGTTTGCCTCTGCAAGCTTGACAAACCAATAGTGATTTCTTTGAAATCGTAAACAAGCTTTCTGAAGAAATTACACTTGATAATTTATCTATAAGAAATACCATAATTTCTTTAGGGTCTTGTTCGCCAAAGCTACCAATCTATGTAAAATTTACATATGAGCGACTTGCAGCAAGCTGAGTTTGAAAAGAACTCAAAAGCTGAAGAGTTCTATTACCAGTACAATTTCTAATTTCCAATAATAGAGATGATAAAGTAGAAAAGAGTCTATCTCTCGAATTTACGATTTTCTCACAAAATTTGTTATTGCTCGCGAGAATTTGAAGAAGTGAATTCAGATAACCGGTATTTCCTATGTTAGGAATTCCTGATTTTCTTCCATTGTAAATTAGAGAATGATTCAAGGCTATGTGAGGATTTTTCATTAAAATTAATATAAAGATGAGCTAGTTTCATAGATTAATATTCTACAAATATGGTAATGCTTTTTATTTAAAACTTGAAAAGCTTATTTATTGTGATTAAATTCTCAGAAAATTATTATTTAACGATTTTTAGACAATTGAAATGCCTATTCTTTGCAATTTGTCATTAAAATTCTAGTTGGTCTCAATAATTCTAGATCTAGGTAATTATCCAATTTTAAAATATATTTGATGCAATTCTGAAGAAAAGACAATATATCATCTACTAAATTTTATTCAACAAATCCTCAAATTTTTAATTTGGTAAAAATTATAATCCTTTTTCATTTCTGGAGAGCACCAATGATAGAATTATTAGTTTTTCTTAATTGTTTCAGTTTTACAGTTTCTTGTATTAACACTCAAGTACTTATTCCAAAAAGCACATTAAATTTTCTTGATTTTAAACGTTCTAACAAACTCATTGTGAAGTTGAGAATAAATTCAGGAGCTATTTATTGCAATACTGCTTGTCGTTATTATTGTGAAGTTTTACATTTAATTATTCATTGTAGAGCATGCTTAAATAATTTAAGAATTGTAAATTAAAATTTTCTAACTAAATTTTTGAAAGATGATTTTTCAAGTGAGAATTTTGGATAGAAAAGCATCCTCGTGTTATAAGGTAGATGAAAAAGTATTTATTTAGAATGTCAGTTTATAATTATTATAAATAAAGAAATATGAAAACCGTTAATTATATTGAAAATATGCAAATTCGAATAGAAATTGAAGATTCAAAGATTTCAATGCATGCCTTAAATAATAATTTTTAACATGAATTGAATTTTTAGCTTGTTTCGATATATTTTTAGTAAAACTTCTATTCGCGTTAAGGACTCTGGTAAAAATAGACTCTTAAATTTGAAATTACAAAGTTTAGATCCTTTGAATTAGAAATCTGCAGAAATAACATCAAGTACCTTAATAAAAATGACTAAGTTAATTTTTATTTTTATAGAAAAGCATATAAATATTTTCAAAACCGGGATGATCTACCAAAGTTGTTTGTGTGTCATTAAACTCAGTCCATGACATTTCAGCCTCACAATAAGTATAAGCTATGCATCGCCCCAAAACATTTGTCTCATTATAGCAAATAACCCCATAAAGTATATAATTGTTACTTTTGATATATAAATCACTTTTCGGAACAAAAGTCTCTGGTGGAGGATTTAAATGAAATGCTATATTGACTGAGGTTTCAATGCATTTCTTCTCAGTTATATCTCTCAAGCAGCGACACTTGTCGCAATAAATTGCATTAGAACCGTTTGCAGGATCCTCTAAGCCATTTATAAAGCTCTGTAAATTTTTTGTCTTATTTATATCAACCTCCAAAATTGAGCTGATTTCATTTGTTAGAGACTTTCCATGGCTATTACATATAGCGGTTTTATGTATTTTTATTGAAAATATATTAAAAGCAGGCTTTTGTTCCGCTAATTTTGAGATTATAATTTGGAATATAATTTTAGGGTCATTCAGATTTCATCCATTAATCTGAATAAAAAAATACCTTTAATAATTCTGAAAGTAGTCTACTTTTGTATTTTGAAATAGCAGAAAAACCATCTGATTTTTTCCTCATTAAATGCAAAATCTTAGAGAGCTCATTGAATAAAGGAAGCCTTATTGAGGATATTATTCCATGAAAACCTTCAGTGCTTGCGAGTATTTGAATTATAGAACTTAGATAGCAAAAGTTTTCAATATCAGGCAACTCATCGATAGAATTTGCAAAACCTTTTGCTTCTGAAATATCAGAGCTAGATTCATCAACTATATTTGCATTATAAACTGCATCATAAGGCTGAAATAAATCTATTTCGCTCTGAAAATCATTTGATTTAAATTTCTCTTTAGGAGTTAGGTTATTGTTGTTAATTTGGGCAAAACAATTATAACTCATGTCTTCAAATTTACGCTGACTTTGATATGTCCTAGAATTGTTTTGTATATCATTTCTTGGATCTTGGATTTTCTTTGAATTTTGAGGCTGAATAAGATTTTCTTGAGTATAGCTGCTTTGGTATTTTTCTTCTTCATTGGATATGCCTTTATTTATTCTATAATAATCATGAGTTCTCTGTGGAAACCCAAAGAAACTATGAATTCTTTCAGGATATTTTATGGGATCAGCTGCTTCTTTCTTTGAAACATTATATGTACTATATTGAGCTTTGCTGTGGCTTTCGTGAATTTCATTATATGTTGATGCTTCTGGGTAGGTTTCATAATGATTATTAATGGGGCTTGAAAGTTGTTCGGCATATTTTGATATTTGCCTTTGACCATAAGAAATTCCTCGATAAGCTGCACTACTTGCTGAGAATTTTTGTTGGGCTCTTCTACTATTTTCAACTTGATATTGTTGCGGAACGTCTGAAGCTTTGCTTGAAAAAGCCGACTTTATATTGAAAGGCAATTCAGTGACTCTTGAAGAGATATTTTTGTGCTTCTTGTGCTTTATTTTTTCATTTTGAGTGTCATTTGCACGAATATCTCTAGTTGGTTCCTGATCTTCTGTTTTATGAACAGTTTGAATGCTCATTTTTCTCATTTTAAAATTATAGAATCTCAAAAATATGGTTTTTATTATAATAATTTAGTTGTCAGATAAGTATAAACTAATAGAAGCAAATATAAATTTAGTCAGAATGAGTGGTATATTGTCTATAAAAAATTAAATATTTTGTTTCATATGTATAAATTTTTATTCTTGTAATGCAAGCTACTGCTTTTGTAGAAAGTATATGAACGTTTCTAAATTAAACCTTCTACAAAAGCCACTGTGAGTTATTGCTTTCAACCATGAGATTTCAGAATTGCCTGCAAATAAAATCAAGACCACTTAAGAACATTTATCACAGATAATTCAATAAAAGTATGCAATTGTAATTTTTAATCCATATCATTTCTTCTGTATTAAAACCTATACGCAAGAGTCAAAAGAAAATTCAAAAGAAGATCTTAATATCATTTGTCTCAATTGTGATATTTCTCAAACCTTTTTAGAATAGAATGGGCTTTATTTTTTAAACTTTCAGAGCAACTCAAGCCTTCTCTTCTTTGTACGTTTCGCCTTTCTAACAAGAGCAAAATAAAAAGAAATTTATCAACAAAACACTGTTTCATACCAACTGTTAAGAACTTTTTCTCTTCGTTTTTAAAATAAATCAAAAAGCTTCTTTTTTCTCTGATTTTACGATCATATTTGGAAAATCTATAGAGTTATTTTTATTACTTATTTGAAATAAATAAATCTATGTATCTATATAAAATTTAATCTATCTTTAGATATGAATTTTCTCATGAAATCTTTTAAATTCAGATTATATTTTTCGGATTGCATAATCTAAAGTATGCTTTCTTGCAATCTCTCTTCACCGAATCGGATCTTTTAGAAGAAGATGGGTTGCATCACCGCCATATCCACGGCCTGCTTCTGGATTGATCAGCAAATTAATAACGTTATTGATTATAGCCTTTGGATTAAGTCTGCTATCTCAATAAGAACTTAAAATTTTCAAGCAAACCCTTCCAGTGGATGCTCACACATTTGGATGAAATATTGGAGTGATGAATCTAAATGATGGAGGTTCAACTGGGTAATTTTCTCGAAATTTTATCTCAAATTCGAAAAGCCCTCCCTCATATGGGGTTCCAAGCGGACCATAGAGCTTTCCTCTTCATTCAAATAAATTGCCATTATATTTATCAGCAGTTGCATAAGGCAAAGGATCAGATTTCAAATCATATAATTCCATCATCAGTCTTTGAGTTGCAGCACTCCCCATATTAATTATTTTGTTTCTATAATTTTTTCATCTTTTAGCATTTTTAGTGATAACAATGTATAATGTAAGCGATTAAATATTTAGCTGTGATTCCTGTATTACCATGAGCTAGATGAGTTATATCAAACATAACATTATTTTTGTCACTTGGATGAAAATTTAAATTTTAAATAAATTTTTACATGCACTTTTCTTTGAAATTAAAATGGCTCTCCCATAAAGGCATCGCTTGGATATCCTCTTCAGTGGAATAATGATTGATATAATAAGTTTACTGTGACTAAAAGCTCAGAGCTTTTAGAGTGCTGCTAATCTCTTTTGTTAAATTATCAATTTGATTCAATAAAATTTAAAACTGAAGTATATAGTTCAATTTGCTTCAAGTATAATCTTGCACAATTTTTTATAAGTTTTTCTATGGTCTTTATTGTTGAAATAATGATTATTATTTAAATTGCTTGTAAATAAATAAATAAATTGCTAAAGCATGTGAACAAATGAGAAAAGTATGAAATCTATTTTTTCACATAATTCTACAATTTATACCTATAATTTTGCGTGATCTATAATAAAAATGCCATATATGAGGATAATTGTGGATTCCCCTGATGGTGATAGAAATCTTATGCAAGTAGACAGATTGAATGATATATTCTTATCAACAAGTTTAAAAAATTTATCATTTTTGAAAATTTTTATGTAGAGTAAGTAAAAACCATATTTTAATTAAAATCATCTATATAATATTATATCAAAGCATGTAAGGTATAAAATTTGAAAAATATTGCACAATAGAATATTTTATTATAAAAGAATGAGCATTAATATAATCATATGTATTGCACCTAAATTGCTGAGATAATAGATAGAATTTCAAAACTCTTGGTATTAAAAATTATAGCTAAATGCAAATATTTATAAAATTAAATTGCCATATTATGGTTCAGTATTTAGCTTGCTCTTTTCAATCATCAAGTGAACAACTTGCAATAGTCGCTCAAGAGTTAAGTATATATAAATTTGTTTTAATAGTATTTGAAAATATTAGTTAATGATTAAAATAAAGTATATATTTTATTGAATAATTTGCTGAATACCTTATTATATAGAAACAATTACAATCTATTAAGCGTAGCCAAATTTTAATTTGGGTTTATGCACCAAAATTTCTCCAACGTTTTGAGAAAAATGCACTTTTAATTTCTTTATAATATTGTGTGTAAAATAAGGATAGCACATTCCGATCATAATCAGCACTTTCAATAACTTTTTTTATTTATATGCAAACTGCTCTCTCAAATTTTACGGCTAATTAGTAACAGTTTACAAATAATAGGGTTTTAAATGCAAGTTTAAAAATAAGCTAACCTGATATCAGCATAGAAAAATTTATTTTAATAAAAACGATTTATGGTTTATCTTTTTTGTGTGCCTGTTCAATAAATAAAAATCCATATTTTTTCATTTGATTTGTAGAATTCATAAAAATGAGTACTTCATTTTTGAGAAAAGCATGCTGAATGCTTGCGGCAATCAGTAGCAACATAAATGCAGGTTCAAATAAAACATTTCAGATCTTTGATCCTGATCTTTATGAAATTATAACGAATGCATTCAGATTGGGGATTGCTGATGAAAGCTTGAAATATGTAAGCGGCTTTAAGAGTTGTAGAAACACACAGGATGTATTTGAAACTATTTGCAATAGAAATCAAAATTTAAGAGAAATCGCTGAAATAATAGAAATTCGAGATGTGAAAAAATATTTAGCTGAGACTCCAAAAGATGTTGTTTTCATTTATAACAAAAATCTTCAAGTCATTCCTTGCATTTTAGATAGTCAATATGAGCTTATTTGTTGTATTGAAAAAAGTCAAGTTAAATGCCTTTTTGGAAGAAACTGATATGACTGCAGCGAAGCGAAAAAAGTCCTCATAAAAGCGACAAATTCTACATCTGGCACATATTTAGTTTATTTGAAACAATATTGAAAATCTCTGGCATATAATCAAATGCACACTCCAGATATTAATTATAAATTTGAGATGGATAGTAGAAGAGAGTTTTCAAATAATAGCTCAATTCATTTTAGAATTCATTCGAATCCTCCACCACAGCAGTTTAATAATGCTAAGCTTAAAAATTATGCTAGTAAACTTGCAGAAATTAAAAAGCAAAATGAGCAAGAGAGAAAAAGCAATAAGTTTAATCAAAACTATCCAAGGAAATTGAATGAGTCATATAAAAATTATGCATATGAAGATGAATCAAGCATGCTAAATGTAAAATCTCTTGAAAAATACTCAGACGAAATAGAAAAAAAATTAAGTGCAAAGTTTGAAGAGCAATTCAACGAAAAATGAGCAAGTTTCATAGAAGGAATTATGGCAATAACCTCAAAAAATGATAAAGAGATGAGCTCTACAGCTGATTGCATAGAAAAATTAAATAGATTTGAAGCTAGGCAGATGAGATTTAATGAAAACTTTTCGCAGAGTTTAAAAGATATAGCAGATAAAGTAAATAAATAAGTAAGCAGAATAAATTAGTAAAAAAATGACTAAAAGCAGCCAAGGAGCACAAAGGGCAGCGTTGATATGGAAGAGGATGCTAGTAAAACAAGGGGCAAAGTTTGGGATGGATCAGAATCAGTAATAGATAAAAAAAATCATGAATTTTTACGAAGCAAATTTAGTTTACATAAATCTAAATAATGCAAGCCAATGACAATCTAAAATTTGCTCCCAAACGAGATCGACAACTTAAAGAGCATATCGATAAATCCCTAAATTATTCAAAAAAGGATGGATCCAGACTCAAAATTTATGCTTGAAATCTGATCCAGAAATCGACTTTTAAGATAAAATTTGGAAATTTATGAAGAGTAGTTTTTGGAATAAATCAACTTTTTAACTAGAACCGAAAATTGGCAAAAAAACCCTTCCAATGGATGCATACACATTTGAATGAAATATATGAGGATTAATTTAAATTCTGGGTGATCACCAGGATAGATTTTTTAAATATTAACTGAAATTCGAACAGCCCTCCCTCATATGGGATTCCAGATGGACTATAGAGAGTTCCTCTCCAATCAAATAAATTACCTTCATATATATCGGCAATTGCATAAGACAAAGGATCAGATCTCAAATCATGCAAGCCCATCATCAGTCTTTGAGTTGCAACACTCTCCATATTAATTATCTCGTTTCTATAATTTTTTCATCTTTTTAGCAATTTTAGTAATAAAAATTGTGTAAATTTTAAGAGTGATTACTGGGTTGCAATTACTTGAAATGAATTATATAAAACAGGACGTTATTTCACAAGCTTAAGTGAAAATTTAAATTATAAATATTTTTTGAAAATTGGTAAAGGCAATTTAATTTGAAATTAAAATGAGTCTCCTATAAAGACATCGTGTGGAATGCCCTCTCCAGAGGAATAATGACTGATATAATAATTTTACAGTGATAAAAAGCTCAAGGCTCTTTTAGAATACTTCTAAATTCATTTTAAATCTATCCATTTTGATTCTATAAAATTTAGGTGAATCGTTCAATTTTTCTTGAGTGTAATCTTTCAAAAATTTGTGTACGTTTTATCTGTGGTGTTTATTGCTGAAATAATGATCATTGGTATTGCTTGATGGATCAATAAATAGCTAAAGCATGTGAGCAAATGAGAAAATTATGAAATCTATTTTTTCACATAATTCTACAATTTATACCTTATAATTTTGCGTGCTCTATAATAAAAAAGCCAATATATGAGGATAATTGTGGATTGCCCTGATGGTAATAGAAGCCTTATGCAAGTAGACAGCTCATGGAATTTTGCCAAACTTCATCAAATGCTTCAACAAATGATGGGAGGAGGCTGTTGCCAATTGAGTGTGGTTTTGGGTAATAAGTTATTGGACATGAATCAATCCAATAACTTAACTCTAGATATGCTGGGATTTTATGACAATTGCAGAGTTAATGTTCTACGAAGGATGGCATGCTAACTAATAATGCATAAAAAACTAAATTATTCAGATTTAGAAATTAAAGTTTTGCAATATATAATAAGATTATCTATCTAAGCCAATATTGCATATATTAACTACTCTAAAATATAAAATTTATATATTAAGTGCACATTTCGCAATAGAATATTTTATTATAAAAGGATTAATACTAATATAATCATATTTATTGCATCCAAATTGCTAAGAGCAGATAAATGATAAAGCTCTTGATATTATGAGCTTAAAAATTATAGTAAGATCCAAAAATATATAAATTTGCATATATATATATGAAATCATTATTTAACTTAGTAAGAGTTTGCGAATAATAGGGTTTTAAATGCAGGTTTAGAAATTAGCTAACCTGGATATTAGCATGAAAACAATTATAATTATTTTTTTGTGTGCCTATGCAATAAAAATAAATCCATATTTTTACATCTGATTTGTAGAATTCATAAAAATGAGTTCATATTTGGGAAAAGCATGCTGGATGCTTGCAGCAATCAATCACAACATAAACGCAGGTTCAAATAAAACATTTCAGATTTCTGATCCTGATCTTCATGTAATTATAACGAATGCATTCAGATTGGGGATTAGTGATGAAAGCTTAAAAAATGTAAGTGACTTTAAGAGTTGTAAAAACACACAGGACGTATTTGAAACTATTTGCAATAGAAATCAAAATTTAAGAGAAATCGCTGAAATAATAGAAATTCGAGATTTGAAAAAATATTTAGCTGAGACTCCAAAAGATGTTGTTTTCATTTATAACAAAAATCTTCAAGTCATTCCTTGCATTTTAGATAGTCAATATAAGCTTATTTGTTGTATTGAAAAAAGCCAAGTTAAATGCCTTTTTGGAGGAAATTGATATGATTGCAGCGAAGAGAACAAAGTTTCCATAAAAGCATCAAATTATGTATCTGGCACATATTTAGTTTATTTGAAACAATACTCAAAAACTTTGGCAGATAATCAAGCGCATGCTCCAAATACCAATAATAAAATTTATACAGAAAGTAGAAGAGAATTTTCAAATAATAGTTCAATTACTCCCAGAATTCGTCCGAATCCTCCTCCACAGCAGTTTAATATTGATAAGATTAAGAATTATGCTAGTAAGCTTGGAGAAAATAAAAAAAATGAGCAAATAAGAAAAAGCAGCCAGCTTAATCCAAACTATTCAAGAAATTTGAATTTGTCATGTAAAAATAATTTATATGAAGATGAAGCAAACATGCAAAATGTAAAATCTCTTGAAATTGAAAAAAAATTGACTGCAAAGCTTCAAGAGCAATTTTCCGAAAAATGAACAAGTTTCACAGAAGAAATTAGAGCAGCAGTCACAAAAAACGAAAAGCAGATAAGCGCTTCAGTTGATGGCATAGAAAGATTTAACAAATTTGAAGCTAAACAGATGGGATTTAATGACAATTTTACAGAGATTTTAAAGGATATGACAGATAAAATAAGTAAGCAGGATAAATTATTTAAAAAGAATGACTCAAAGCAGCCAAGAAGCTCAATAAGCAACCTCAATTTGGAAGAGGATACTGATAAAACAAGTGGCAAAATTTGGGATGGATCAGAATCAGCAATAGATAAAAAAATCCATGATATTTTCGAAGCAAAATTTAGCTTGATTGAATCTAAGATTATGCAAGCCAATAACACTCATAATTTTGCTACTATGAGCGACATCGAAAACTTAAAAGAGCATATAGATAAATCTGCTCAAATTATTGAAAAAAAAATAATTGAAATGAAAAGCACATTTCATACTGAAATTTGGAATATAAGTAAAAGATTTTCTCTTATCGAAGAGCAAAATGCTGAAGTTACAAGAATAAAAACACAAATTGATTTGATTGACCAAAAATTAGAGGAAAACAAATATGATGCAGATAAAAAAATGGATAAACTTATAGCTGAAGCTTTAAAATTAAATAATTCCATTGAAGAATTAAAAAATTGACATTTTCAAGTCAATGATGAGATTAAAACTATTTGGGATAAAATAAAGGAGATTGAATATAAGATGGAGAGAAGCCTAAAGGCCGAAGCTGATCAGATTAAATCAATAGAATACTCAAATCAAAATTTATCATCTGGACTTTCCCCTCCATCTTCCAATGAACCACAAATGGCTATTAAATCATATTCACCACGAAATTACGAAAAAGAGACAAGAAAATCTGCAGTTCATCAAAGCAAAGACCAAATAGCTAAGCAAAATAAAATTGAACTCGCTCAGAGGCAAACTCAAAGCTTAAAACTCCACTACTTTAGTAAATCTGGCTTGCCAAATATAGGAAATACTTGCTATATGAATTCCGTGATACAAATATTAGCAAGTGCAACTCAGTTCACCAATAATATATGCAGCCAAGCTTCTGAATATTCATTTTTCAATAGCCTAAGCAGCATTATATCGCTGATGAAAGCGAATGCTGCACTTTCTGACATAGAACCACATTTAGAAGACTTTAAAAATATAATCTCAAGCAAATATTCAATGGTAAAATCTATTTAGTATAGTGGAAGATCCCAAAATGATGCGAAAGAATTGTTTGCAATCATTTCAAATAAGATTGAATATAACAATCCTTTTATAGCAGTCAAGTCTAAATCTTTTACCTGCAATAATAGAATTCCTCATAAATCAATTGTTCAAGATAAATCAAGTTTTATAATCATTCCAAAAAATCAGCAAAATAATATAGAAAAGTTTTTGAATTCTGATGCGAATGAAATAAAAAATTTTTCAGGAGCAAATCAACTTAATTGCACTGATTGTGGAGGTTTGAGAGACATGGTAATGAAAACTGAACATATAGATTGGCCGGATATTTTAGTAATCTATACACCTAATTATTATTTGTCAAAAGAGGCTAACGAAGAGTTGCGGATCGGTACTGTATTTTATGAACTATTTGGGGTAATTTGCTACTATGGGAATCATTTTATAGCTTTTACCAAGAATAACTATGAATGGGAGAGGTATAGTGATTCAGATGTGAGCAAAAGAGAGCCTGATTGGAGCAATCTTTATCTTACGTTTTACAAGAAAATAAATGGCAGATCCCAATAAATAATTTCAATTATAATTTCAGATTTGTAAAGTAACCAAAATTTTTAATAATATATTTAAATAATTAAGCTTTCATTTATTTGTATTTGTGATTAATTAATTGATGATATTTTTAAATAAAATAATTATAGGTAATCATTTCATATATTTGCACAAGTTTGCCATGAAATATAACTAAGAAATTTTCACATAATTAAAAATATATAAAACTCCTATTCAATTAAGTTTAGATTCTAATTAGCTTTAATATGCTGAATAAAAAGCCAAATAAGCTGCATCGTGATCAAGGGCGCTGTTTCTCACAATTTCATCATTGTATTCTACCCATCCATCCCGGCTTTTCGTAAAAGTCTTATAATGCCCCGCATTTACATGTCCATAATGACATACAACTCCATATAGCAAGTATCTTTTTTCTTCCAATTCCAAAGTCTCTTCTAAGAACTTCGCAGGTCTATAACCCTTTTGAGGCTTGGGAAAGTATAATATAATATTAGGAGGATACTCAATATCAGCAATTTCTGTTTTGAAAATCGAATTTTCATTGCAAGAATCGCATTTCAGTCCTTGATCTCCTTTGATAACCTTTTCATTTTTTATTTTTTCAAAAAAAGATGTGACACTCTTTTCTGAGCTTGGAACAACCAGAAAGTTTTCCTCTCTTGTCATCATTATTTCCTTTCCACAACTTTTGCAAGGCAATTTTTCATGAAACCGAAAAGAAAACAATGGCTTTATATCGGAATCCAGCAGTGCAACTAACAACTCTTTAGCATCTTGCTGGGCAAAATTTAAGAAGCGTGGAAATGCTTTATCAATTTCAGATTTCAAGGATTTTACAAATATTTCGATATTTCCCATTCTCACAATTGAAAGAACTTTTGATAAGGCAATGGACAAGCTGTCATTTTTTCCCATGAAAATTTCACAAACTTTATTGGTGCTTGCAAAGATTTGCAAAATGGAATTCAAATAGCAGGTATTTCGTAAGTTAGGAATTCCACTTTTTATACCAGAAAAGATAGAAGCATTTGGCTCTTCTTGAGGAATATTCTCAATAATTGCAGTTTCTTGGCTATCACAATTTAGCTCTGGGTTTGGCTGATAGTTATTTGCAGCAAAGCTTTTATTAAACTGATTGCACATTTGCATTATGCTATTGTTGAATTTTATGCAATTGGAGGATAAATTATTATAATTTTGCATCAACTCTTTGTTTTGCGCTGAAAGTGACCTATTTTCCATGTTTAAATCATCAATTTTAGCTTCTAGTGCTTTTCTCGTTTTTTCTAATTCTTGTGCATTGCTCAGCTGCTGTTTTAAGTCAAGAATTTGGCTTTTGAGATCTTTAATTTCAGCATTTTTCTTTGCTAAAACTTCATTAAGCTGCTCTTTAAGATCTTTATTCTCTTCTACGGAATTTTCTATATCCATTTTTGAGCTTTCAACAATTTGATTGTGGCAGTTTTTTACTTCTTCAATTAAAAATTCCGATAAACTTTCAACATATTCAATTGCATATTTTCCATAGCAATTCTGATTATCCAAAATCCACAACTGTTTAGGGTAGCATATACCTTCTACAACGCTATCTTCAATTTTTATGTATAGCAAATACATTACTGGGAGAAATGTCACAACTTTTTTGCTTGTATTTCCTAGCACAAACCATGAATTTTTTTTGAAGTAATACATTATTTTTTCAGTTTCAGAAAATGCAGAGACCAGTAAAAACTTTCTGTTGTCTTTTTGGATTAAAACTTCTGGCTTATCGGTATATTTTGTCCTTACTAAATAAATTGGCTTATTTTCAGAGGATAAATGAGAATAAGAAATTGAAGAGACATAAAAATAATTTTCATCATAATAAAAAAATAAATTGCAAAGGTTGCAGGCTTCTAAAATATCATGAAGACACTCCCAAAAGCCAGTTCTTTTGAAATTTTTCTGTAATTTTTTTATAGAATCTTCTCTCAAGTCAAACTTTTTGGCATCGATCAAAACTTGCTGAATCTGCGTTAAATTGCTTTTTCTTAGCTCATTACTAGGTAAATAATCTACAAGAGTATTAATAAAGCAGACAGAAGCGCACAGATTTCAGTATGTTTTATCACTTGGAATTTTCATTTACAATCTACAAATATTTTTTAAACTTATGCATATAGAATAATAGTAATTCTTATAGATTCAACTGATTAATAATTAATTAACCGTTGGATTTATTATAAATAGTGATCTTCATTTTGAAATTGATTTAAAAACAATAATTAGCCACATCGCTAAAGAGAAAATTTAAAAGTTATTATTATGTGTAAAACTAAATTGGATAAAATTTTGAGATTAACAAAGTATATATAAAAGAATTGAGCATATATAACGAATGATTGACAATAAAAAATTTTTTCTTATTGAAATATTCATTCTTAGGCTAATAAAAAAATCTTTGAACAGAGTAAATTTAGTCCTCAAAATTAATGAAAATATTTAAGGTTTAAATGCTAATTAAGAATATATTGAATAAAAAGCTAGATAAACTGCATTTGGATCAAAAGCATCATTTCTCACATATTCATCATTATACCCTATCCAACCCTCCCTGCTAGACTTTGTAAAAGCTGTATAATGCCCAAACTGCCCACGTGATTGTGAATAGTAACATATAACCCCATACAAACGATATACGTCCCCATTCAATCTCAAAATTTCGTCTAAAAAGTTGTAAGGTCTATGATGCCCCCTTTCTTGCAAAGGCAAATACAAGATAATATAAGGTGGGTACGCAATATCAGCAACTTCTATCCTAGTAATAGAATTCATGCAGCAAATATTGCATTTCAGTCCTTGGCCTTGAATACATTTTGACTCTTTCAATTTTTCAAAAAATAATGCCATATTGTTTTCAGAGCGGGGAATCGTCAGCAGAGTTTCCATTCTTGTTACAGCTTGCACATTTCCACATCCAGAACAAGGAAATTTCTCTTGGATGGAAAAATAAAACAAGCGTTTTAGGTCGGCACTCAAAATGGAATCTAGCAGCATCATAAATAGCTCCTTAGCGTCCTGCTGATTTCCATGAGTAAATTGTGGAAATCTTGCAGAAATTTCAGTTCTCAAATTATATAATGGTTTTTGTCAATATGGATTATTTCCTGTTCTAACCATTAAAAGCACATCGGATAAGGCTACTGACAAACGATCATGCTTTTGAGCGATGATGTCATAAAGAATGTTTGTGCTGGCTAGAATTTGTAAGACAGAATTCAAATAGCAAGTGTTTCCTGGATTGGGAATTCCTTGCTTTCTATTGTGAAAGACGGCATTTTCTCGTGACTCTAAAGGAGAATTTACTTCTGGCAAGCGGTTACTCTGATTGAGGCTTTGACTTTTTCTTACGATTTCATCTCCTGATATGTGAATATCTATTTCTTTTTCATGTCTTTCTTGCCCATTTAGCTGCTGCCTTAAGAGAGCTACTTCTCTTTTAAGCTTCTCAATTTCTGCATCTTTTTCAAGAACTTCATTAACTTTTTCTTGGCTTCTCAAAATTGAACTTTCTGATATTTGGCTATCAAGCCTTGCACCAGACTTAAAATTTTCCCTCAACGCTTCAATGTATTCTATTACACGCTCTGCTCCATAATAATTTTCATTATCTAAAATTAGCAAATTTTTAGCACAATTGGCATCTTCTATAGCATTCTCTTCACACTTTACGTATAATAAATGCATTCCTGAGCAAAGTGTTACATCTTTTTTGCCCGGTCTCTTTCCTAAAACAAACCATGAATTTTTTTTAAAATAATACATCCATTTTCCAGTTTCAGAAAATGCTAAGACTAATAAATATTTTTGATTTCTTTTTTCTATTAAAATTTTTGGAGTGCTGCCTTCTTGGACTACTAAATAGGCTTGCTTATTTTCACCATCTTGAGCAGATGTGAATGATGAATAATAAGTAATTAAGAGGCGATAGCTATTTCAATCCTCATAAAAAAATCAATCCCAAAAAATGCTGCCCTTTAAAATGCTATTAAGGCAGTCAAAAAAATTGGTCTTTTTTTTCAGTTGAGGATTATTTCACAACTTTCTTATAGAGTCTTCTCTCAAGTCAAATTTTTTTGCATCATTCAAAGCTTGATGGATACCGGCCAATCAGCCAGCTTTTTCAGGATCTATTTTAAGGTGATCTGAAATTGTGTTAATAAAACAAACGCAAGCGCACAAATTTCAGTATCCGTAGCCATCTGGAATTTTCATCGAATCTACAATTATTTTATATAAATGGCAGAGTGTTTGATAATTATTTCTATAATTATCCGTTTTTTAATTTCAATAAAATTGAATTTAAGTATTTATAAATTAAAAATTCAGCATAAAATTAATACCTTGTTAATTGAGTTTTAATGGCTGAAAATATATTTCAACGGTGGAAGCATTATATCTATACTATCATCTGTTGACACTCCTATTAAGAGAAGACCAATTGATGTTTTGCCGTCTGTATTTTCTCCAGTGTATTCTCGATATAGATCACATACTTCTCTTTTAAGTATTTCATCAATATTATCTCCCAAATTCTTATTATATATGCATCTAGTAGCAGAAGCAATCTGGATAAGAGAAATTTGATATTTTTCATTAAAATGATCAATCATTTCTCCTATCGTGCAAGGTCCATCCACTGCAATTTCATCTCATTTGGTAAAGCCATTCTTATAAGCTTTCTTTGGAACTGCCAAAGGATTATCTGAGCCAATTGATTTAATCACTCTGGCACGCCGAGGCTCAGGAAATGATATAGAAGAGCCTGCCAAATTCATGAAGCAATCTCTTATTTTTTCCTTTTCCAGCCCAAGGGTATACTTAATGAACTCAGCGACCACAACTCCAGCAATAACAGCAGTGGTTGTTGCAAGGGCTGGGATTATTTTTCCAGCTATCACTTTGGTTTTATGCCTTTCTATAGTAGAAATTTTGTAATTAGTCGCCCTCAAACTGGAAGCAGTATGGATAAAATCAATATGAAAATTACTGTCGTCGTCTTTTTCAAAAGAAATAGGTGTCATTGGCTTTATATTTTCTAATGAAAAACAGGCTATACAGCTTAATAGTTCCTTTTTTCTTTGAATTTCTTTATCCCTTGCTGCCTGCCCTTCACTACTACCATCTGAATTTATTTCAATTGTATTTGGAATATACTCCTTCGTCTGCACTTTTGATGCGATTTCTTTTATATAATTTCTGTCAGAATTTTGTGGGATATTTAGATTAAATGCTAATAAGTTTGCGTAAGCTTCTATAAACCCTATATGAGTTTCATTTTCAGTGTCAAAATTGCAAGGCTCAGGGAGCCTTTTGGTGCCTGTTCAAAACTCTTCACCTTTTTCGTTTTTTTTGTCAGGCGGATAATTGTGTAGCAGATCTCTGATTTCTTCACAAAAAAGCTCATTAAGCTTGTGCCTAGCCATAGCAATGCAATCATCAAAATTGCTTATCCTTGAAAGCTCCAAATATTCTTTTAGCGGCATTAATTGGCTGATCTGTATTCTAGCATCTCCGATACTTTCTAATTTTTGTAAATAACTCTCTGGGTTTTCCAAGTATTTATTTATCTCTCCAGGACCTGAAGTAAAATAGTCTGAAAATTTTTCTTTAGCCCACTCAATGCAATGAGAAATTTGATATGGATAATACTTCAAAGTGCATGACTCAGTTTTCGTTTCTGTAGGCAGTGGGATATCTGAATAGCTTTGAGTAAGAAACGGAATAATCACTTGTGAATTTGCTTTTGTCCCTTCTGTCCCACTTTCAAAAAATGGCTTTTTATACCAAACACATTTCCCATCAACATACACTCGCGCAATCCCATTATCCACCGCTCCAAAAACAGCTGTCAGTTTTTCCCAGAATTTATCGTTGAATAAATTTTCTGTTTCAAGGCATACTCTGCTTTTTAAAGCATTTACATTTAATTCTGGGCTTATAGTTTTTGCTATTCTTGTGGCACATTCACTTTTTGACTGCCCTACATTGGTAAAATTAAATAAAAATTGTCGGGTCAGATTGGAAACTTCTACATTATCATCATCAGTGACTGTGAGCTCTCCAGTCCCACAGCAAATTCCGGATAATGCAAAAAGCTTCAAAAATTCGCATCCTAAAGCACCAGATCCCACCATAAAGAGATTAGCTGATTTTAGCTTGAGCAAGCCTTCTTCTCCAATAATAGCTTGGAGATCGTGATATCTTGATTCAGAGATGCTTGCATATGGATGGATTAATTCAAACCAGTCCATGTGAAGCCACTGCTGAATTGGAGTAAATTTGCCGGTGAATTTTACAACTTCTTGAGCAGCAATTCCGCCAAATATAGATGTGATTGGAGGAATTTGCAGTCTTGCGTATTTTGAGACATTTCTAATGATGTTTTCGTCAAATCCTTGTAAAGAAAACTCTTCTAAAGAGCTCCCACTTTCATTGATTTCTCTTGCATATGCTACACAAAGATCTGCATGAGCTTGATTATGAACATCAGGAAGACACCCATGGATTTCTTGGAATTTTCTTATTGCAAGCATCGCCAAATGCAATTGTTTAGGCCTATTTCCTTTTGAACAATCAACTTCCACAAAAGGTTTCAGTCCTTCAGGATTTTTAATAGAAGTTTGATATGACCTAAAATCATAATGGAAAGGCTTTCTTACTTCTTCAACTGTTCCATATTTTGTATATTCTGGGTAATTTGTAGTATCTTCATCTATAGCAAAGCTTTTGTTATCAATATAAATAACTCTTCGCTCTCTGCCATCGTTAAGAGGAGTCATCCCTTCAACTTCTTTGAATTTTACATAGTCTCCGTCTTGAAACCAGTGTTTTTGTATCTCATTCACCTTCACGACCCCAGGGTTACTTCTGCTTATGCTTTCAACCAAATAACTCTTCAACTCTGTCCCATTCTTGTCAGAAATTTCAAAATTATCCCCAAAATCTACAAAAACATGTCCAGCTGTTCCTCATGTCTCAACAGATACAAATCCTACCTGTGGGTGTAATTCTCGACAAATAGAGTTCACTTTGGTGAGTGTGGCACTGTCACTTTCTGTGAGAACCACTAATGAGTGCTGAGAAATGACCTCTTGAGTAATTTCGCCTTTATGGATATTGACTGAAACATTTGGATTGAGCGCTTGAAGCTTGGAAACAACAGATTCAGCTCGATTTTGATTTATGTGGGACTCATTTATGTAAAAATTGGTCCCCAGATCTGAAAGCGTTATTGCAGAATCATCATGGAGAGTGACACTGTTGAGCCCAGCTAAGATTAAGTTTTTACCAGTCTCAAGACCTACGCCTCGAAGACCTGAAATCAAAACACGCAAGGTAAAGAGCTTTTTTTGAGTAGCCATACCGATGGCAGCGATGGAACGCGAATATAAATGATCTTGGTTGGACATTTATTAATAATCTGTAGAATCCTTCTTTTCTGAATTAAAAGCTAAAAAATATGAAAATTTAGAAGTTCAAATGGATAGAGAATATGAATATCACTAACAGATGCTGAACTGTTGAGTATTTATTTAAGCAATCATATGTGATGCCAAAGCATGAGAAGTAAAATTTTTGTGTGATCATAAAGGATAAAAATTTTATAAATTCTATGCAATATATCGTTGAAAACTCTAAGATCGCTTATTAGATATGAATATAAGCTCATTGATTTCTTAAATGTATTATTTAAATTCGAAAATTGAATAGCTATATTAAGAATAGTTGAACTTAATTTTGAGAAAAATAATTCAGTTTCTACAATTTTCAAATCTGAGATTACTATATAATTTTGTATGATTATTAACAAAGACAAAAATATATTTACTAATTAATAACTCTGAAAATATATCTTTTTCTCATACCAAACAATCCACTTCAATTCTTAGTCTCATCTATATTATCAATCAAAGAAATCTAAGTTTATTTAAACTTGCCTTTTATTGCATCGCATACTGCATAGTCCAATCCCTTGCTACTCTATTAAATTCATTTCTATTTCTCTGGCACAAAGTCTTGGCTTCTCCTCCATACCCATTGTCAGGTTCAGGCGAACTCAACAGCCCTATGACATAGTTGATTAGATTTCTGACTGAAACTTTAGGATTCCACTTGCTGTTAAAGATTTCCAAACAAACATGACCACTGGAATTTATGTTTGGATGGAAAATTTTCGTGATGAAAAGAAATTCAGGAGCAGCTGAAGGGAAATTTGAAGGAAATTTTATCTCGAATCTGAACATCCCTCCATTATAAGGGGTCCCTTCTGGGCCATATAGGCAACCTCTCCAGTGATAGAAATTGCGGTTTATTAAGTTCACAGTGGCGTAAGGATCAGGTCTAACCAGAAGATCGTTGAATTCATTTTGAAGTTTATCCATTTTAATTCTATAAATTTGAAATGGCATTGAATTTTAGCTTTGATTGAATTAATGTCGTAAGAAGATCGTAAAATAGGAGCTAGATCAAATTTTCTTTTGTCTTAGAACATATGTTAATTTTTCAATAAAAATTAGCTAAAAGTATTCAAAATATCTAAGAATTTATTCTTGGAGTACTGAACTCATTTTTCTTATGTCATTATGCATATATAGCACCAAAAGCTTATTTGTTCAATCCTGTAAAAGAATTAAATTTCTAACTACTATTGATATTTTACATGACTGTAAATTATCTTATTCAGCTTTTTTATTGAATTTTTCAATAATTCCAAAAAATTTCCATCAAATGTTTACTGATAATCTAATTATAGCTTATTCTCTATAATTTTTTTACCATTTACAATAATTAAATGATTTCTACAAATTTTAACTATTAAAAATAAAACTCTTAATTAGCATATCTGGCTGTATATTGTCTTGCCTCTCTTTCGTAAGCAGATTTACTACTCATTATTGTATTGTAAGCAGCATTGTTATATCCAGACTTAGGGCATGGTTTAGCCAATAATACGCAAACAGCACTTAGGACCGCTCTTATTGTAAATTGGGGTCTCCACTGAAGATTGAGGATTCGCGTGCATACTTTGCCGTCAGAGTCTATATTTGGGTGGTAAATACTTGTCCTGAAAAAAAATTCAGGAGGAGATGTTGGGAAATCGAAAGGAAGAATTAACTCAAATTGGAATTTTCCACCTTCAAAAGGAGTTCCTGGAGGTCCGATTAGTATTCCTCTTCAATGGTAAGGGTCTCTGCCCATATCAATCTCAATTCCGATGATAGGGTCTGTTTTCAATGTATTGAATTCATTAAGAATTCTGAGCATTTTATTATGATGATTATATTTTGTAATTCTATAAATTTGACTTAAGAATTTATATTGAATTATTTTGCGCTCACCAAGTATTGGACATTTTGAGAGAAGTAAAAGACTTTTTGGTGCTTTACTCACGAATAGTTCAAAAAATTAAGATAATTTAAATATAAATAAAGTTTGCAAAGCATAAATTTTTTATTTCAAAACCAGTTTTTATATTTATTACCATATTAATAAAGTCATCATCTTTAATAAAAAGCAATCTATCCTTGAAAGTATAGAAGAATTTCTTTTTAATAATCTTACATCAAAAATCCTTAAAAAAATCGATAAATTATGTTTATATATGAATAAAATTATTATAATATCTAAAATGCCATATTTGTACTTATTTAAATTATAGAATCTTGAAATAAATTGAAATCTATAAAAATATAATGCTTGCCAAAAAAGGCTCTGTGTCATGATCTTTAAAGGCAGCTATTTCTATCATTTGATGCAATAGAGACCGATTATTGATAGCTAAACATTCACCCTTATTTGACTTATTAACAAATTTTGAGTCAAATCCAAATTTTTCACTAGATACCAAGGAAACTCTCCTTCTAAAAATTCTTGAAGATATTTCTAAAAAATATGATTTAAAATACTTCGATACAGTTCAATATAATTCTCTAAACGTAATCTGTCTTAGTAAAAAAGATGAAGAAAATTACTTTTTTGAACAAATAAAAGCTAAAGAAGCACCTTTAATTTTACTCAAAAGATTAAGCGAAGAAAAGCCTCATGCTTATTTTGAAAAGGATGGCTTAGTGTATTTATTAACAGCTATTTTTACAGAAAATACGCATAAAAGATTATATTGCAATATTGACAATAAATGGAAAGATTTCAGCAAAAATCCAGAAGATAAAGCATCGATAAAGTTTAGAGAAGAAACTGTGTATGTTTATACGAAAATAAGCAAAGAGCATCTTTGCAAAGAGAAAATTGATAAATTCCTTCCTTCTGAATGGGAAGGACATACAAGAGACTCAGAAAAAAGTTCGGATGCATTAATAGTCGAAATGCCAAAATACACAGAAATTGGTTTAAAATTACCAAAAGATATTGAAATTAAGAAAGAATTTGAGCAAAAATATCAAAAGCTTGAAATTTTGATTAAAAACTACAAAGACCAAGTTGAGGACCTGAAAGGGAAAAATGACGAATTAAAAGATATAAATGCCAAATTAATGACAGAACTAGAAAAAAATATTGAAATCTGCAAAGAGCTCCAAAATAATATTAAAACAGAAAACGTTAAATATCAGACTCTCATGCAAGATTGCCAAGAAACTAAAACTCAAAACGACACATGAAAGCAAGAAAAACAAATTATGCAATTTCAGCTCAAAGCATTAGTCAAAGAAAATGAAAAGTTGAAATCACTTATTTCACCTCACAGAGATCCTCCAACCTTTACCCTGATTTATGATAGAAAAAAATCAGGAATTCCTAATATAGGTAATACTTGCTATCTTAATTCACTTCTACAAATCCTTGCAAGTAATAATGAATTTTGTAAGAAAATAGAGAATTTTGAGCCTGGATTATTTTCAACATTGTCATCATTACTGATAAGCATTAGAAATTCTGAGAATAATATTCAACACATTGTAAGGTCATTTAAAAGCCAACTTGACGCAGAATTCCCACGGGTAATGATTATATAGCTTGGAAATTTTACTCAGCAGGACTCTAAAGAAGTAATGGTTATGCTGCTAGAAAAGCTCTCATATATAATTGATACAGGCCCGATGTTCAATACAACCTATAAACAAGCATTTAATTGCCACGCTTGCAAGAGCAAAGCAAGAAATACTGAAAAGACTACTTTAATTACTATTCCCAGAGGAAAATTTCGCTCTATA
Source organism: Blepharisma undulans (assembly GCA_949751825.1). Classification (NCBI taxonomy): domain Eukaryota; phylum Ciliophora; class Heterotrichea; order Heterotrichida; family Blepharismidae; genus Blepharisma; species Blepharisma undulans. The sequence goes on from CATKHM010000053.1 coordinate 25,679, forward strand.
AAAGAATTTTTACCAACTTTAAGGGAATCAAAAGATTTCACAGGTGATAACCAACTATATTGTGAGAAATGCGAAGCAATTCAAGATATTACGATGGAGTGTGAAGAAATTGTTTGACCATCTACAGTTACCTTTTATTTACCCTTGAATGGTGGTTATACGAGAATAGATGAAGAAATAGATATTGAAGGAAATATTTATAGATGGTATGGATTGATATGCCATTATGGAACCTCACGTTCTGGGCATTATATTGCATATACATGGGATAAAAAAAATTGAACTGAATATAATGATTCGAGTGCAAAAAATGCGAAAACTGATGTGGAAAATGGATATCTAGCCTTTTATGCGAGGGAAGATGGCTCAAATAGGTTTGATGGCCTTTAATTAAAATATTTTATAAAAGAATGCCAATTTAATTGCATATTATTATTTTTATTTTATTTTAAGATATTAATCACAATTCATACATCAAAATCGCTAAAGAACCTTCTTTTTTTACGAGTTGGCAAATTGCTGTTTAGACTGTAAACTCTATCTTAAATGATGATAACTAGCTTTTTGAAATAATATTCACCTTTTAATTGAGCTAATAGCATTAAATGTCTCGAGAGTATCAAAAAATTATATAATTTTATATTTTTAAAGTAATATCTTAATTTTGTAATTTCGAGACATATTTTTCTAATAGTTTAAATATTTAATATTTTATAGAATGGCTGATAGAAGAATAAGAATAATAATTCAAGACTCAGAAGGTCAAGTCAGGCCCCTAGATGTCAATCTTGATTGAAAATATTCAGCACTGGCAACTCAAATGAATGACATTTTTAATGTGCCTGAAACTCTTCAAGTTGTTACTTACAATACAAGGACATTTACATATGCAGATGATAAGGACAAATTTATAAGAGACTTGGGATTATCAAATAATTCTAAGCTAATAGTGATGAATCGGTTTAATGGAGGAAAAAATCAAATCTAATTTCATCTTAAATGATTATCAATATTCAGGAATTTAATAGTGTTATATATAATTAAAAATTGCAATATTGAAATATAACTGTATAAAGAAGCAACCAAGATAATGACGAAATTTTTTTTTTGTAGAATTGATATATTTTTGATGATTTTTGACTTTAAATAGAGAGATAGTATCTGTAAAATTGATTTTTAAAATTGGATTGCGTGCCAAAGAATTTGGTAAATCAACAAGTTTTAAGGTTACTATAAATTTCTCATAAAACTATATCTTTAATAAGCTAAATTTGTAAAATTTTCATGAATTGATAAAATACCTAATGATATTCTATTCTTGTTTAGCTTTATCATTGCAAAATGAATTTAAAGCTATATTTTCATATCAGATTCACTTGCATCCGTTCCTAAAGCCTAATACACCATTTTAGGCTATAATGATTGACATGATTCTATATTTTTTATTAATATTTTGCATTCTATAAATTTAAAATGCCAGAAATGGTAATAAGACTTGAAAACGAGGAGAACCAAATTGATACAATGAGAGTAGATAGTTCATGAACTTATGCCTCTTTTTACAATAAACTAGTGGAAAAGTATGGAAACGATGGCTCTTTAACTGTAATGAAACAAGACAAACACTTTGATGTTGATGGCGAAGGTCAGTTTACTTTGGAACAACTGAATTTTACTAATAGCTGCCTTATTAAGGTGCTCAAGAGAGTGAGAGGAGGACTTTAAACGTAATTTACTTATTAAATAATTTCAGGATTTGAAATAGAGCATATTGAAATTCTAATAGAGTGTATGTGGTATCCCTTCTTTCGATATTTCAAAGAATTTCAATAAAAAATAAGATATCCTGAGCTTAAATATATTCCGTTTAATCAGCGTAAATAGAATTTTGATATTAATCTTTGATCCATATCTTTATAAATATGCCAATGAACAACCCTTGACAGTTTTGTGAGAGAAATTTAGAAAGAAATATTTAACATAATTATAGATATATATGAATTACTTCTAATAATTAATTTTGATCATATCTTCAACATTTTATATATACTTCAGCTATAATTGTAGAATCGGAAATATATAAATGTCAGACTGTATCGAATGAAATTTGGAAATTGCGCTGAATCTTACATACTCACTCAGAGAGTTTATTGACCTTAAATATGTCAGTAGGCAAGAAGATTTATTCAATAACCTAGAACAAGTTTTAATGCAAAATGGATGGATTATTTCGTGTAAAGAAAGATGTTTAAAGGATTTGCAAGAGCAAGGCAGGTTTCTTACTGCTGACAGAGAAATATTAATCATAAAAGGCTATTCAGAATATCACATTTCTGCTTTAGTTAAAGAGGGCTGTAGTAGCTATTTTCTTGTCGCAGCACTTTCATGCAATGGAAAACTTCTTTATAGTTGAAAAGATTGAGATTGAAAGAAAACGGATTCAAGTTATTATTTCAATAAACCATATGAGTACTATTATTTTTATTATTGCAAAGTTACCCCAAAATCCTTTATGAAGTTATTGAGAATGGAAAATTTTTTAAATGAGTATAAATGGTCAGATTCATACAATGTATTGAGAAATGTATGAAATTTTACCAAAGATACTTATGACACATTGGATTTTGATGGGTGCTCCAGCAAAAATGATTATAAAGAAGAAATAAGAGTATATTCCGAAGCAATCGAAAAATTGCAGCATGAAAAAGAAAATGACAAAGAAAAAATAGCAAATTTACAATCCAAAATTGATAAATTGGAATCAGATATTGAAAAATATAAAGAATATATTATTGTCTACCAGAATCGAGAAAATGAACTCCAAAATTTTGAAAATAAATGCCACTCACTTGAAAAAGTCAATCAAGACCTCACAGAAATTATTAAAAGAAAAGAAACAGAAGAGTCAAATTTCAAAATGGAAAACAAAAATGCAGACTCTATGAAGCTTAATGAAGAAGTGGATTATTGGCAAGCTAAGACCAAAAAATTAGAAATAGAAATTGAAATTATCAGTAATTCACTTTTAGAAAAAGAAACCACCCTGAAAAATACAATAGAGGCAAGCTGTGAGATTATCAACAAAAATGTAATTTTGGAAGAAAAATGTAAAAAACTTGAAGAGCAGCTGAATAAAATAAATTATTCTCAAATATACTACGAATCACAAAATAAGGTAATTACTTTACTTCCGAATAGAAAGCATGGATTACCTAACTTAGGAAACACTTGCTATTTAAATTCCCTTTTGCAGATTTTTGCAAGCACTCCTCTTTTTATAAGGAAGATTGAATCTATATGCTCTCCATTTTGCAATTCGTTGTCAACTCTTTTATACAACATGAAAATTAGCAACAGTTATAAGAAAATCAAAGAATTAACTCAAGACTTCTCTCAAAAATTAAGGGATGCCTATGCAAGAGTAAAAAATATTTAGATTGGACGATGCTCTCAGCAAGACGCTAAAGAAATTTTCAGTATGATTTTGAGCAAAGTTGAAGAAGATGGTGGGAAATGTGATTTGTTCTCTACTGTATTTCATCAAAAATTCAGTTGCAGCAGCATTTACCATCACCTATCGACAAATGATGACACTCGATTATTTCTGATAATTCCTTCTCTATATAAAGACATTCCAGAAGATTATATCAGAAATCAGGTTATCAATGCTAGGTCTTCTCTGCCTTTGATATGCAATGATTGCAACTGCGAAGTTAATATGAATATAAGCATTTCGAGTACTGATTGGCCAGCGTATTTAGTGCTCTATTTTCCCACCTCTCCTAATCATATTAGCGAAACCATCAGTGTTTCTTATGAGAAATCTTATGAATTGTGCGGAGCCATTTGCTATTATCAAGGTGAAGGGAGTTCTCATTATATGGCAACCACTAAAGATGGAAACGAATGAAATGAATACAATGACGGATATAGTGAAACTAAAGCAATAGATGCTCGAGCTCTGTATATGGCATTTTATTCGAAAAAAACTCAACATTATAGTTATTAATATTAATCTATTAGCATGTTTTTAGCTTGGGCTAAAATATTTCAGCATAAATAAGAATCAAATAGATTGCTTTATTATATAATTGCATAAAAAAAATATAGAAGTGCAAAAGCAGTCTTTTATTAATTTGTTTTAATTTAATAAGCTCAAGTTAGTTGGATGTGTTTCTTATTTTTAATTAAACATAATTTTGGGCACAAATAAAGATTTTCAAATATTTGCCTTATATATAGCAAATATTTGATTATATCTATACACCTTATAAAAAGTGTGAAAAAAATATTGAATTTTTTTCTGCTCACTCAGCCATTCCCAAGTCATCATTTTTGATTCTACATTTTCTAATCTTTAGTTTTAAAATTAATGCTTTTTATATGTTTTGATAATGTTTCTAGGTAAAGAAAAGTAATAAATCCCACAGGATCGAATTTTTCCAAAAAACCTTATTAATTTGCATAATATATAAAAATTTTATAATGCGATGTATAACTGATAATATAATAATATATCTATAACAATTATTTTTTAAATAATTGGCCTGACATTATATATAATTATCCTGCTAAGATGTTAAGATTAGCTTAAACTTATTTTTGCTGGTAAAAAAGCATATAAGCATGATCGTATTTAGGATCTTCTTGAGTAGCAAAAGCATCATTATATTTAATCCATCTTCTATCAGCATTCAAGGTAAAAGAAATGTAATGTCCAGAGTTTCCATTTCCATAATAGCATATTACTCCGAATAAGTTATACTCTTTTTCATTAACTTCTATAATGGTTTTTGGTTGTTTTCTTCTATTATGAGCAGCCACAACATAAAATACTAAATATTGAGGCAATCCCAGACTTTCTGTTGTAATTTTAGTATTGCTCAGGCATCCACACATTTCACATAACAATTCCAATGTTGTTTCCTCTCTTTGTATCTCTTGTAGAAATATTTCCAAGTCCAATATTTTACTTTGTGGAATATTTAAAAATAACGAGAGATCATCTATTTTCGTCTGGTGACCTTTTTCACAGGTAAATAACTGAGTTTTTTTTATCAAGAAGAAATTTTGCTTATTGGATTCACTAAAAAATTTATCAACTAAAACATTGTAAAGCTCTTTGCAGTCGTTTTGAGTCATTCTCGTAAACTAAATAAAAGCTACCTGCGAAGAAGTTTTTTTAAGCTCATCAAGAAATTTTTCTATAAGCGGCTTAAATTTACTTTGTGAGCCATTTGATAAAATGAGTTCAAAAATTTTTGAAAGATTTTGGAATAGTTCGCTATCAGATTTTGATACAAGCTCTACAAACTGTGGGATGCATGCTAGGACTTGGAGAGTTGAATTTAAATAGCAGGTATTACCATAATTGGGGATCCCAAGTTTATGATTAATTTTGTCTGCTACAATTGGTCTTTCTTCATTTGATTTTTCTTCCTCAATTCCTCTTTCGTGAACCAAAGGTGAGCTTAATTCATGCCTTAAATTATGAGAGCCAGCATCACTACTATTTTTATATATGACAAATGCGGCAACAATTGTAGAAACACCTATCAAACCTCACAAGTATGGATCTTCCATTTATTATGCAATTTAAATATTCACTAATGAATAATTCTACTTTAAGTGAAAGTGAATGCTACGTAGAAGCTAATTATGCTTGCAATATGAGAATATAAAAGATTGAAAGATAATTTCAGATCAAAATTCATTTTTATAGATTCTTAATTTTATTTTTATTTTTACTCTTAATTATATTTGTTTAATAGAACTCTAACAAGAAAAATAAGCAGATATCGGCTTTAATTTGCTTTAATTTAACTGATGAGTTTATGGATAAATTTTGTAGTTTTCATAGAGATATAATTTTAAAAACTAATATTCATGCAAATGTCAAAGCTGGAATAGGCTGGCGAGAGCTGATGATTTTTGCATCTCTCGAATCGACAAGTTTAATTGAACTATTTAATGTCACATTTATGCCTGAATCTACAATTAATATGGAATTCAATTTCTGAAGATTTGCATATGCAGCAACAGCTGTTTTAATTCCCACAATCTTGACTGTTGCAGACAGAAAAATAAGATTTTCCAAGCTCTTGCAAAGATTTCTATATCATAGAGATGCAAAATCAAACCAAAATAAACAAGAATCGATGATATATTTGATGTTCCTTAAACTATGATTATATCAAAATATAAGCAATTCAGTTTATTTCAAATAACTACTAGTGAAGAAGGTGCTGAAAATCTTAAAGCAGAATTAAAAAGCAAGTTTATAGTAGATTCTTCTCCTCCCATTTATTTAGGAAAGCCAGGATCTGTAGAAATGATGACCTCAGAGCATAAAGCAAGATATAGAATAAAAAATGATAAAATACCAATTTTTATTGGGTGAGAAGTTGATAAAAAAGCTTTAGATTATTTGAAAAATATTATCCTGGAATCAAATGATCCAGGGATTATTATATTATTTAGCAGGAATCATCAGGATTTCTTGAAATCCGAAGAGCAGCAAGGTTTACTAATAATTGAATCAAATTTGGATTATGAGCAAAACGATTATAAACAAAAAATCAACCAAATCATCAATTTCGCAAAAAATCGGGTTGAAGATAAAACTAGAGCTCTCGAAGGATTGCCAAACATTGGAAATACCTGCTATATGAATTCCTTAATTCAAGTATTTTCAGTCATGCCTGAGTTTGATCAAGTCCTTAATTCAATAGACTCACCTATATTCATGCCTCTTCAAAGCATTCTCTCAGCGTTGAAAACAAGAAATAAATCATTCGACTACAAATATCATTTGGAAGAATTCCAAATCCAAATCATAAGAAATTTTCGTAAGGTATTTATTATGCAGTTTTCAGCTTATGCTCAGCACGATACTAAAGAATTATATAACGTTCTAATTCGGGAAATAGTATCAAAATTTGAAGAGCACCAGCATAAATTTACTACTTTTATGAAAAAAGGCTTTTATTGTTTAAACCAAAATCATGGTCCGACATATAAAATTGAAAGTCAGCTATTTTTGGTTGTTCCAAGGAATTGCCTAGGGGACATAGATAATTATATAAAAAGAGAAATTTTATATGATGGAGAAAATCAGCTTTCATGTGAAACCTGTGGAGAAATGAGAGACACGCAGGTAGTTATGGAGATGGTGGAATATCCTTTAAATTTAGTTATTTATCTTCCAGCAAATGGAGCCATTGGTGAGCCTCTATATCAAATTCAAATGAACAGTGAGTGTTATAACTTATATGCGGTTATTTGCTACTCAGGAAGTGGTATATTTGGTCATTATTGGGCGCATTTACTTATAGCTGGAAGCTGAATAGAGTGTAATGACAGTGCTATTCAAAAAAACCCACCAAATCTTGCAAGCTGCTATATGCTTTTTTATTCTAAGATGTAATTTCATCCCACTATTAATATTATAAAAAATCATGTAATTTATGATAAATGTATGATAAGCTAAAATCTGGCTTCTCAATACTCAAGTTATTTATTTATTTATTTCTAAATAAAGTAATTTCCCAAAATTTTATTATACTGCAGCATAAATATCTTTTTTATTTCCATCAATATAGTTTTTTATTATATTTGTTAATGATAAATTAGATAAAAATGTAGATTCACATAAAAATGGGCTGCATTTTTTCCAGTCGAGATGATGATGAGAAAAATCCAATACGAAAAGGAATTCCAAATATTGGAAACACTTGCTACATGAACTCTGTTATCCAAGCATTAGCAGGAACTGAAAATTTTTGTCAAATTTTGGAACATGCGCAATGTTCAGAATTAATCTCACTCAAAAATCTCATAAAAAATTTGTACGGAAAAGGCGAAAACTTACCAGATTTGGCTAGAGACTTTAAAAATGAAATATCGCGATCCTACTCAACTGTAACATCCAAATAGTTTCAAGGATTTCGCCAAAATGACGCAAAAGAGTTGCTGATTATTATATTATCAATTTTAGACAAAGTTCCGATGATTACTAATCCGTTCAATATTCGTTGTCAAAAGATTTTTCAGTGCAGCAAGAAACACTCCTACATGCAGGAGGAAGTTTCAAATTTAATTGTAATTCCTAGAAAAATTAAAGTAGGAATCACAAGCTACCTTGAGGAAATGTATAGCCTAAAAGAATTCAAAGGCGAGAATAAGCTGAAATGTGAAGCGTGCAATAAGCTTCGAAATATGACAATGGAAACATGCAACATTGTCTGCCCCAAATTTATGGTTCTTTATCTTGCAAAAGGTAGTAAAAACAGAGTTCCATGTGATAGAAGAATTACATTTCAGAAAACAGACTATTTCCTCTATGCTGTTATATGCCATGATTCAATCAGCCAGCATTTTTACATGTATGAAATGAAAACTCAGACCTCTTGGATCAAGTACAACGACTACAAAACTACAAAAACGAACAATTTTGCAGAAGATAAAGCATATCTTCTGTTTTATCAGCAGTTCACAGAACCTAAATCGCAATATCCTAGTTAATGAAATTTCTTTTGTAATGTTTTCATTCTTTAAATAATTTTCAGTGCTGAATAAATTTTTGAGAGTCGCTTAATTCTAGTTAAATTATTTTTTAAAGCATTTTCGAATTTTATCCTCATCTTTCATCCAAAAGCTTGAAATATCCTGCTTGAAGATAGACTTATAGGAAAAAATTGGTAATGCTTGTTTTAATTGTGGAAAAAGTAAATGCTAGATTTAAAATTCTTTATTTTCCATTTTGTGTTTTCATTTTAATATTTATTTGTAGATTCAGCCATTTTAAAATTTGATAAACTAATAAAGTTGAGAAATCTATTAATTTTCATGAAAATTGGTTAGCCTCCGATCATTTGTTTCATGACTTTAATGACGTTGTTATTCTCTATCTCCAGGGTTCTTAGGTCGCATTCTCCATAAGTATCCAGAGAAAGGTACTTACTTCCTTTCATAATTGTCAATTCTTCGTCTCCAAACATCTTCACGAACTGACTATAGAGATTTTTGAAGAGCATACCTGGAGAAACTCGAAGTGCCTGTCTATTTCCTAGACTATCTTCAATAATTATAGAAATTTGCTGAGGAGCATGCTCTTGTCTCTCTATAGAGTTTGATTGGCTGGTGCTTGGAGGTCTTGGAGTGCTAACAATACGAATTACCGAATTATTTGTTATATTTAATTGTTCCAATGTCATCGATTGAGAATTTTGGCCAAAGTATCTATTTCCGTACATCACTGTCAAGTCAGTTGCATCGAACATTGTTTCAAGTTGTCTGAGAAGCTCAGAGTAAAGCATGTCGCTTCGTCCTTGCAGGATTTTTGTTGTCCCATTGGTATCTTCAATTCTTAAAGTAAGGCTTGACATTATTTTTATAGAAACATGTATAAATGGAAAAATATGAAAATTAAGATGCTATTTGTGCTTGGCTAAATACAATGTTAAATAGGCTTTTCCAAATGGAGTTTTTTAATGCACTTTATTAAGAGATTACTGATAAGTTTTTTAAATGCAAGAACATTGTTCAATTGTTGAAACTTTTATTACTTTATACTAGTCTAATCTTTTATAAAAAAGCATATAAAGATATTCCCAATCAGGATCTCTCAAATCCACAAATGAGTCATTAAATCTCTCCCATTTGCCGATATTAATATTTTTCACAAAAGCTATAAAATGATTTCCATAGTAGCATATTGCTCCAAATAATTTATATCTGAACCCTTCTGCCTTTAAATCTTCATTCAGCCTCCAGCAGAGTTGAGATGCAGGAAGATAAAATGCTAAAATTTTTGGCCAAACAACAGCAACAACCTCAACAACAGTATCATGCAGGCCTTGGCATTTTTCACAAAATAATTGATTATTGATATCAAAAGTAATTTTGTCTTGGATTTTGTTTATAAAACTTTGTAAAGTTTTATATTTACCTCTGGGAAAAACCAAAAAATTGCTTGCATCGAATTTTTTAGTGCTATGATGATCATCGCATGTGAATTTCTGCTTTTTGACTAAGGTAAACATATTTTTGTTTGAATCAAGCTTGCTGGCTTTTTCTGCAATGATATTAAAGATCTCTTTCGCGTCATTTTCTGAAGCTCCTTTAAACTAAATATTTTTTACAGTTGAGTATTGCTTAGAAATCGTCTTTTTAAACTTTATTAATGATGGTTTTGTCTCGAGAGCATTATTAGAGTGTTTTAGTATGAAAATGACATTGCTAAGGTCTTTTAATAAATCTGAGTTCTCTTTTTCACTTAATGATTCAACAAATTCAGGGATGCTTGCTAGTATTTGTATCACTGAATTCATGTAGCAAGTATTTTCAATATTTACCAAGCCGATTCTTCTACTAGCTTTTGGCATTTTTATTTCTCTTTTTGGGTTATTTTGGTGATTTTTAAGATTTTTATCTTCTTTTGCAGTTGTAAGCTTTTTTTTTGAACTTTTCTTTAAATGATGACTCATACTTTCGAAGCTTAAGCTTTCAGTATCTTCCCTACTGTTTTCTGACCATTGTGCACTGCTTTTTGATTCTTCAAGTTTTTCTACAGGTGTTTCTTCTACTTTTGCAGCCTTTTCATTACCAAAATCTTTCACATTTATTGTTAAATCTTCAGAAATGCTTTCGAAGCTTCCTTTCTCAGCACTTTCAATTAGGTTTTCTCCATTTTTGATGCTTTTTTTAAATTTTTTTTTATGCTTTGTAGGTGCTTCAGCGTTCATGCCACACATTTTAGCATTTTTCTTGCTTCCATTTTTATTCTTAGTCTTATCAGAAGAGGTTTGCACATCAAATACTCCAAAAGTGTCTTTCTCCTTTTTGATTTTTTCTGTTGGCGCCATGCCCCGCTGCAATAAGTTTTCATTCAATTGGGAGTTCGATTTCTCTTCCTGTGAAAAAGGCAAAATATTTGATGCATGCTCCTTTCCATCATAGCTATGCTTTGATTTTTTATTATTTTGATGCTGAGGCTTTTTCGTTGATTTCGATGCGCTTTTGCTATCTTCTGGGTTGCCTTTTCTCCTTTTATAGCAAGTGGAAATAATACAAGAAAGGAAGTTTCCCATTTCAATAGCAATTTTCTTAATTCTATAAATTGTTATAAACGAAATAAAAGAATAGACAGAAGGGTGATAAAAATGTAGAATTGCATTCACATTTAAATATCATTTTTGAGGGATTGGCGATAATTCGAAAGCTTTTGCTTTCAAAATAATTTTCTAGATCTTCTGAAGAATAAATATTATTTTAAAGTCTGTTATCGTTTTGTAGAAACCTAAAATGTTAATATTTGAGCTGAAATTCTTATTATTAAATAGTTTGCTTATATCAATTGACTGAAAATATTATTAGTGCTGGGCTTTTACGTTAAGCAGTTAATTAAATATTATTATTTAAGCTGATTCAATTTTTAGAATCACACATAAACAGTTCTAAAATCAGATTGCTTTTGAAAAATATCAATCCTCAGAGAAATGGTCTCCGGACCTCATAATAAGAATATTTTTCGTAATATTTATGCAAATATGCAAATAATTCATAGTCAAAGCCACTGCGCAAAAATTATAACTGAATCTTAGGATTTGTTTCTGGCGAAACTGGAATGGTGCGTATTGAAAAATCTCAAGGTTGTTGATAAGCATCAATAAATATGAAACCCAGCAAATTCGCGAAGAAAAGCAATTGATAAATTAAATTTTAATAATGAAATAACGAAAAATAATGCCAAAATTGAATTAAGCGTAATAGTGACAGCAAAATATATACGATTATGAATAACTTTGAAAATGAGGCCTATGCAAACAATCACAAGCGAGCAATCCTAAAGATGAAATATAAAATATATTATACAATTTTGCATCAACTCAAATACCTTAATTCAATAGAATAACTCACAGAGATATCAAGCCTCAAAGTGTATTATGGAAAACATAGATTAAAAATAGGGAATTTTAAGCTCTCACGATATTGGATTGCTTCGAGGTAGCAGGAACAGAGAATAATGATCTCCAAATTGTAAAGATAATCCTTCTTTACCATATGATGTTTGAGCAGCTGGATTCATAGTGTAGGAGCTATAAAGGTTCAAGGGCTCTTAAAAGTGAGATACCAGAAATAAAAATAAACAGCCTCATTCAATTGGAAGCAAATATTAAAATTATTAGGCAAAACTGAAAGTCAATTATTATTAATTTGCAAGTTTATCTGATAAAATTACAAGCTTGTATTAATTACTAAATACTTGTTTTTAGATATAAACTCTCTGAATTGAATGAAATGTTCAGTTCTAAAAAACTTTTAATCAATTTTCAAGATATAAAATAATTTAAAATAAAAATATCGATATCAATATAGCTACTTATATTAGAGTTATGAAAGCTTTAAAACTTTCAATAAGCTAACCATTTTATTTTCGTCGATACTTGAAAGTTTACAACCAATTACTCTCTTATTTACCTTTGTTGACAAGACAAAAATTCCGAAACAAAGACAATATTGATCACGTTTATCGCTAAAATTATCATAAATATCGGAACACTCACACAAACTCTATTGTGCATGTATTTATTTACTCGATCTCTGATGAGTGAAAAGAAAGGATTATCTGCAGAAGTTTCTCTGAAATCTCCATCCCAAATTTTATTAAAATTCATAAGCTGACAAAATTTATATATCACATATCTTTTTTGATAGTAGAATTTTGCATCAAAAGATCAATCAATAAAATGCTTGCTGACTTCCTTCAATTTTTATTATTCATCAAAGCTTATTTCGTATTAAATTTAATTTTTATTTTTATAAAAGAGCATATAAGCATTTCTAAAATTTGGCTTGTTCACCAAATTCACCATTGTATCATTGTATTCGACTCATGAATTTTCAGCATCACAGTAACTGTAAGCAAAATAGTGCCCAGATGCTCTTGTCCCAATGTGGCAGATGACGGCATAAAGCATGTAATTGCTATTTTCAATTAGCACATTTTCTTTTATATCGAAGTCTCCTAGTGGAGGAGTCAAGTAAAATGCTATATTAAGCGATGGCTTTATTCATGCTGTTTCAACTGTCATATCTCTTAAGCAACCACATTTTTCACAGAAAAGAGCATTTGCTCCTTCAAATCTAACAGATCTTTTCGCAGAAGCCATATAATCTTGTATGCTTTTTACTTTCGAAGTGGGAACAACAAAAAACGAGCTGTTTTCAGTTGGAGAGCCTGCCTCATGCCCTCCGCAAAGAAACCTTTTTTTTATCTGTACTAAAAACAAGCTAAATGAAGGCATTTTGTCAGCCAATTTTGAGTTGATAATTTGGAAAAGTTCTTTGGAATCATTTTGAGTATATCCTTGAAACTAAATAAAATTTACCATTGAATATTCTGAACTCAAGATATCTTTGAATTGGTTTAAAGCAGTAGTTAAATATTGGTTTAAAGCAGTGGTTAAATTGTCTGATTTCAATCTCATCAGCTCGAAAATATTGGCCATAGCAGAGAAAAAAGGCAGTTTTATACTTGCCACTATCCCATGAAAGCCTTCAGTGCTGGCTAGAACTTGCAGTACAGAATTCATGTAGCAGGTATTTCCTATATTAGGCAAGCCACTATTGCAGTTATTGGGTTTAGATGTTGGGGTGCCCAATCTCCTATGGTTGTTGGGATTTTCAGTTCTGTTGACACCTGAAGTTTCAATATTGAGATGCTTTCAATTCTTTCTGTCATCTTCAAAGTGCTTTCTTTGACTCTCATTGATTTTTTCACCACTACGGCCGATCATATCATATTGCTTGCTATTGCCAGCCAAAGTATTAACTGGTTGATTGCTCGCGAGAAAGTGACCCTCTGAAACATCAACATGATTTTGGGCACTAGGCTGAACTATATTCTGATAATCACTTGACCTATAATTTGGCTGGTAAGGTGGATAGCCTGTATTTTTATTAGGATTTTTATATGAACTCCCTTCAAAAGTGTTTCCAATTGAGTTTTGGGCAAAATTTTCATTCTTTTTGGTTTGAAAATTGTTTAAATCTCAGCTCTGAACAGCATGAACTTGAGCCTGAGAGTTCGGCTCTCTATACTGAAGATTTGCTATCTTTGCCCTATCCTGCTCCGCATTTACAAATTCGTAAGCTTCGTCATGTTTTTTGTTATTGGGATAGCTAACATAAAAATTATTCTTTTTAGGGATTTCCCCTCGCGTAGGTCTTGAAACGGCCTGAATTGATTTTTTTGATTTTTCTTCTTCATGTTTTGAATTTCTCAGAGTAGTTTGGCCTTCCTTTTGTGAGGCAAGATTTGGTTTGGGTTCATGCCTTACTTCAGTGACTTTTCTCCTTCCATTTTGACTTCCTGGTTTACCTGAATTCGCATTGTTGGTATTTCTTGGGTTTGTATTGGAAGAAAATTTGCTATTTGCTGGAGCGGGTTTTTGATTTATTGCATTTAAATTATTTCCTTTGGTAGGAACTCGAAAACCTTGGAAAGTTTGACCACCGGAGACTCCTGCTTTTACATAATTGCGTGAAATAGAGTGGTTACCTACGACTGGAACTTGTCTTTTATTCATTTCTACAAATTAATATGGATGGAAATTTATTTCAATGAAAATTCCAACAATTTTTGATATATGATAAAGTAAACGCTATTTGCTAATAAAAAGCTATAATAGTTAATAATATTTAGTGATTTTAAAGAGCTTTGTGCTTAAAACAACGAAACATACTTTAAGCAAAGGCTCATTAAATTCTTCATAAATTATTTATCAACTAATAAATCAATTCGATTTTTAATTTCCTTATTTTTCGATATAAACAACTGCTGATCAGTCACCAAAATTTTTCTTCAATATCATAAATTTAAATCAAGAAGAAATCAAGAAAAGAATGACCAGATAATTTGAGGTGCTGAAATCATGTGAAATTATAGAATTGATAATGGAAAACTTCGATTAAAAATACTTGTTTCTTGTATTTTATGCTTCAAGCATATTAGGAAAAGGCCTCAAGAAACTTATAGTTTTTTAAATGATATAGAAATTGCCGATATTGACGGATAAAATTCCTGGTTTGGCTAAGATAGTCTATTTGGCTAAACTAGCTTGGATAGAGGCTAATATGCCAGCTTAAATAGAGTCTTCTTCTGAAGTTTTATTTCAATGCCAGGCTATTGAAAGATTTACTATAATAGATTTTAGCATGAAGCAATTTGCATTTACTATAATGAACTTGCATTTTATCATATGCACGACAGTCAACGTGTAGGATAAGTGATGATGCATTTTCTCAGATCACCACAATTTCTCAAAATGCTTCTATGATATTGCAGCCAAAAGCCTTAATAGAGAGACTGTAAGTAAAATGATATTAATATAATAAAATAGTTTAACTTAACATTTGTAGCTGATTCGCAAATAGAAAATTTTGGGCAGAGTGCATCAAAACTTAGTTATTGAATATTCGATGAAACCTGGAACGTTCTTTATTATAAGATTGAGATAAAGCTACACAATAGATGGATTACCATATTTTAGGCATGAGCATCCTGATCGTTTCTGAAGTGGAAGAAGAGCCAAATCAACTATTTTTTGATGCAGAAATTCCTGAAGGACGATATCTCAACTCAAAAAGGTGCCTGAGCTATATAGCTAATGAAACTCCAATCGATAATAGCTTTTGAATAGAAAATGAATTATTCAAATAAAGCGATCATCTGATTCCAAAGGATCTATTGATTTTTCTTTATGAGAGATATTTCAGTTTGTGTTTATTTTCTCAATTTCCCATATTTACTAAATCAGGTTATTTTCAGAACAAGTATTTTCTATCCAATTACCAACCTGAAAGGGTATAAATTTTGAACTCACATGACACCAAAATATCATTTCCATGAGTCCAGAATTCATTTTTGCCTGTCTGAATGAGCCAATTGCACTGGATATAAAAATAAGGTGCATCTAATGCTGTCAGAGCTAACAAATTAGCATATAAGCGAGCTGCAAGCAATATGCAGCAAGTCTGTTTATAATAATTAATATATAAAAATATAGAAACATTTAATAACTAAAAATGGCTGAAGAGCTTATTGAAATAGAGTTTTATTGAAATATTAAGGCAGCTCTTTATTTGCTGGAAACTCTATCATCATATAAAATAATTGAGTTTATAGCAAAATCAAAAGAAGAAGGAATTTGGACAATTGGCGAGGCTTTCGATGGCATAAATTGTGGAAAATTAAATGAATTTTGCAGAAATGCAAAAATCAGCAATGAAGCAGCCATTTTAAAAGCAATTTCTGGCGTCGAAACAGTGAGTTCAGACTCAAATTGGTATAAGAGATCATGCAAGCTTGATGCAAAAATAGAGCTTAATGAATTTGAAGTTCTTGCAGATGGGAAGGATATTGTAGTCGCAGAAATGAAGGCTTATTTCAATCCAAAACAGAGCCTTTTAACCAAATGAGGGTTTTATGTACTAATATCAATATTTTCAGATTTCTCGCAAGAGGCTTATTTTTACAAAAATGGAAAATGGCTTTCAGTTATTCGCAAAGATTTTGAACAAAAATTGACAGACAACAAAAATTTAAAATTGGTTTACATTAAAGCTTCGGAGGAATGTATGCAAATTTTAAAAGAAAATGGTACATTCTTTGATAAGCAAGTCAAAATACATCTTAAAAATTCAAGACATAAGCAATCACAGGAAGCAATAGATGCAGACTGAAAATATTTTAAAAACCCTTATAAAAACTGAAAAAGACCAACATTAAAGTTAATTGGCTCAAATAATACTCAAGAAGAGACTCATTCAGAGCAAATAATAGAAGACCAAAGAAAAAAATTAGAAACTCTTCAGGGACAAAATAAGGAGTTGGAAGAAATACTTGAAAAAGAAAGAGAAAGAAATAGAATGCTAAGAGAAAAAGAGAAAGAATCAAACAAGAAGATTATTGATAATAATGCAGAGCTAATTAAAAGCAAAGAAATGGCTGCAATTCTTGAGCAAAAAGAAAAAGAGCTAAAGGCTAAAGATGAAATTATCAGGAAGCTGGAACGGAATAGCCGCTCAGCTATTGAAGAATCTGCAGAAGTATCACAGGAATCTCTCAAAGAGCAAGAAGATCCTCCAAATTCTGATAGATTCTTGCCAATTTTCGACAGAAGAAAATTAGGACTTCCAAATCTTATTAACACCTGCTATTTTAATGCAGTTTTGCAAGTCTTAGCCAGCAATAATAGGTTTGTAAACCTCATAAGAAGTATAGAAAGTCATGCTTTTGCGACTTCTTTACAAAGGGTTTTTGAGGTGATGAGAGAAAATTCAGGAAATATCGAATTAGCTTTGAGAACGTTTAAAGATCAAGTTAATCAAGAATTTCGATTTGTAAGATATATACAGCTTAACTCGTTTGGTCAGCAAGACTCAAAAGAGTTCCTAGTCTCTCTTTTGTCAAAAATAGAAAGGCTATCTAATAAATGTTTGTGAAAAATCACTATTACTAAAGAGTTTTTTTGCGAAAAATGCAGACAGTCCTGCCAATCTCTGGATATTCAAAGCTTTCTTACAATTCCAAATAACAAGAAATTTAATATCAGTATGCATTTAAAGGAATTTAAAGCAACAGTTCAGCTTTTTAGAGGAGAAAACCGACTTCAATGCCAATTTTGTGATTCGCTAACAGAAATGCGTGTTTCCACAAAAAGAATTGAATGCTCTGATATGTTGGTTATGTATTTGCCAGGAACTATAAATTCTTCCAATGCTAAAATTGAGGAAAATTTAAAGGTAGATGAAAATGAGTTTGATCTTTATGGTGTGATATGCTATTATAGTTACTCCAAAAATAGCGGCCATTATACTGCGTACACTAAAGATGGGAATGTCTGGAGATTGTATAATGACTCAACAGTAAGCGATGGAAGCTATGATGCAGGGAAAAGTTATTTGGCATTTTATTCAAGGAATATAAAGAATTTGAATTCCCATTTATTTTAAACATAGTAGAAATTTTATGATTATTAGCATAATTTATAGAATCTTAAATTATACACCCAACCTCTCCAACAATCATGCAATATTTAACAAATAACATTTGGCTTCTAATAATTTCTTTTAGAGCTTGCACTTCGTAGATTTTACTTTAATCTCTGTTATCACAACTTCTCATGGCAGTTGCACCATTAAGCAATCCAGTCTTAACTGTTTTCTGGTCCATTAGCAATAATCGATTTGCTTGTTTTTGTTACTGCTGAATTACCGAGCATACATTTGAGTGGAAAATAAGATATTTAAACAAATACTTGAGAGAAATGCTCTCATATTAAATTTTCATCTTTTAAAAATAGTTTTTGCATGCAAGGCCAGTTTAGTGTTTAGTTTTGAATATTTGTAGATTGAAGATACTCTGCATGGCGTTAAGAGATCGTATTATATAACCAAATCTCTATAAGTCGCTTTAAATTGTATAAAGCTAAGAAACACAAAGCTGATAAGCTCATATTTAATATCTTATTTGATTTATTCAACTTACTGGTTATGCTTCTATTCTTTCTGAATCTCTTAACTCTGGGTAATTAAGATATATCTTGAATTTATCAATTCTTATCTATTGCCATAAGCAACGAAAAAACCCATGATTTTCTACTAGTTTGCTTCCTCACACTGAAAAAGTCAACTAGAGCGTTAGGAACTATTAATATCTGGCTTAACTTTTTCGCTAAAAATTCGGGTGAGAGTAAGCGATTTAATTCTAAACCTCACTTGATTTCAATGATCCTTCTTCATTTTTCATATTTATTCAAACTTTTAATAGATAATAAAGGGATTCTACAATTCTGTTAATAATGTCAAATCAAGATCATCTCTATTCTCGCTCAATTGCTGCAATTGGCATGGCTACCCAAAAAAAGCTCTTTACCATTCGAGTATTGATTTCTGGTCTCCGCGGACTAGGCCTTGAAATTGCCAAAAACTTAATCCTAGCCGGTCTCAATACAGTCACCTTGCATGATGATTCTTTAATCTCTCTCTCTGACTTAGGCACCAATTTCTACATAAATGAGTCAAACATCAATCAAAACAGAGCTGAATCAGTTCTTCACAAGCTCCAAGAGCTTAACCCGAATGTCACAGTGAACATCCACAAAGGAAAAATTACTCAAGAAGTCATTTCCCAGCACTCCTTGGTCCTTTTAACCGAAAGTGACAGCGCCACAATTTCTGAGGTCAATTCCATTTGCAGAAATCTGAGTCCTCAAGTAGGGTTCATGTCAGTCGAGGTCTGGGGAGTATCTGGACATATTTTTGTAGATTTCGGAGACAATTTTGAAATTTCTGACAGAAGTGGGACTGATTTAAAGACTTATTTGATTACAAAGATAAGCAAGAGTAACCCTGGAGTCATAACAGTGGACGACAAGCAGAGACATATGCTTCATGATGGAGACTGTATAAGGCTCAAAGAAATTGAAGGAATGACTCCTCTTAATGATGGCAGAGAGCGAAGAGTTACTTATATTGATCAGTTCAGCTTTTCTATAGATGAAGATACTACAAATTATCCAGATTACATAAAATATGGGACAGTTGAAGAAGTCAGAAAGCCCTTCCGTTATGAGTTTCGGCCATATGAAGTTTCTATCAAGAATCCTACAGCTTTAAAGCCTTTCATACAAACTGACTACTCAAAAGAGAATCGACCTGCCAATCTACACTTAGCAATGCTCGCTATAAGGAAATTCCAAGAATTTCATGGGTTTCTCCCTGAAATCCACAATGAATACCAAGCAAACCTTTGTGCAGCATATGCAAGAGAGATCAATGAAGCGTCTTCACCAGAAAGCTATTTAGATGAAATTGATGAGACCATCATCAAGAATGTCTCAAAATACGCAAGACTGCAAATCCCTCCAGTCACTTCGATTTTTGGTGGAATCGCTGCCCAAGAAGTTATAAAATTCACTGGGAAATTTACTCCAATTCAGCAGTGATTCCATATAGACTGGTTCGAGCTAATTCAGCGCACCGCAAACATCAGCGAATCAAGATATCACGACCTTCAAGCAATAATTGGCGAAGAAGGGGTAAATAAGCTGAAGTCAGCAAATTTATTCATGGTCGGATCTGGAGCTCTGGGCTGCGAATTTTTAAAGCTTTTTGCATTGTCAGGAATTTGCTGTGGCAGTGGTGAGCTTGCAGTCACTGACGACGACAGTGTGGAAGTTTCCAACTTGACGAGGCAGTTTTTATTCAATTTGTCCAACGTGGGGCAATCTAAAAGCGAATGCGCTACAAGAATAGCCAAAATTATGAATCCAGAACTCAATGTAACTGCCTTTAAGCACAGAGTTTGCCCTGAAACAGAGAATTTGTTTAACGACAAGTTTTGGGGAAAATTGAATGCGGTTTTCGGAGCAGTGGATAATGCCCATGCACGAATCTATGTTGATTCTAAGTGTGTTTGGTATAAAAAGCCATTTTTCGAAAGTGGAACTGAAGGGACAAAAGCGAACTGTCAGGCAGTCATTCCTTTTCTCACTCAAACATACTCAGACATCCCACAAGCCCCTGAAGAAAAAATTCCTGAATGCACGCTGAAATCTTTTCCATATGCCATTTCCCACTGCATTGAATGATCTAGAGAAAAACTGTCAGATTTCTTTACCTCTGGCCCTAGCGAGCTGAATAAGTACTTGGAAAACCCAGAGAGTTATTTCCAAAAATTAGACAGCATCAGGAATGTTGCACTACAAGTAAGCCAGTTAAAGCAGCTTAAAGAGTATTTAGAACTTTCAAGAATAAGCAATTTTGATGATTGCATTGCTGCAGCAAGGCGCAAGCTTAATGAATTGTTTTATGAAGAAATCAGATCTTTGCTATATCACTTCCCACCTGACGCTAAATTGCCAGAAGGTGGTGAATTTTGGTCAGGGAGTAGAAGATTGCCTGAGCCATGCATTTTTGATAAAGAGAATGAAAACCATATAGGATTTATAGAAGCTTATGCAAATCTGGTAGCTTTTAACCTTGGTCTTTCACAAAATAGGGACAGAGATTACATAAAAGAAGTGGTTTCTAAAGTGCAAGTTGGAGAGTTCGTGCCAAGAAAAGTCTATATAAAGCTAGACGATAATGAAGAGCAACCAGTTGAAGGAGAAGAAGAAGAAGAAGAAGAAACAAATGTAAGAGATGAACTGCTGAACAGCATAAAAGAGTTTTCATTAGAGAGTTTAAAGCCCATGAATCCAATTGCATTTGAAAAAGATGATGATAGCAATTTTCATATCGATTTCATTCATACGACATCAAATTTGAGAGCAAGCAACTATAAAATTTCTACAATAGAAAGACATAAAACAAAGGTAATTGCAGGGAAAATAATCCCAGCTCTAGCAACAACAACTGCAGTAATTGCTGGAATTGTTGTAATTGAATTTATGAAATATACCCTCGGGTTGGAGTTGGAAAAAATTAGGGATTGCTTTCTGAATTTGGCAACTCCTTTTATGCTTTTGCCACGGCCCAGGCCAGCAATAGTGTTTAAATCAGTTGAATACGATGAAATTCTAGGAGCTCCCAAGAAAGCATATAACGACGGATTTACCAAGTGGGATGAAATTGTTATTGATGGGCCTTGCACAATGATGGAATTAATTGACACCCTCAAAGAAAAATACAAGGTGTCCCCATTGCAAGTCGCTTGCGGAAAGTATTGCCTATTTAATCAGTATTCGACAGATAATAAAGATGAAATGCTTAAGAAAGAAGTCTACGAGCTGTACAAAGAATTTAGTGGAGATAATATTGAGGGAAAAACCTCGATTGGTCTTGTTTTATTTGCAATCTCACAAGAAGATGGTGCTCAAATGATGCTTCCGCCTTTAAAGTATGATTTCAGTCACTAAAGCTTAATTAAAATTAAATTTAGAATAAAATATTAATGCATCTACATAAAATGACAATATAAATACCCATTGGTAGGGTCAGAGTTCTTATAAAGCCTCAGCATAATGGGCTGTATGAGAGCTCCAATGTCTTCTTATGAGAGGATGAACCAAATTTTACTGAATATCAGACTCTTTATTTGGCAGAATTTTTCTAAGATAATTTATTACCAGGTAGTTATTCTTATCAATTAAATTTGATCTGATCACAACCAAACTTGAAAATCACTCGAATCAAAAGACTATCTGTATATTATAATTTTAATTAAAAATATTAACTGCTAATTATATTCTTCTAATTAGTCAGTTCTAAGGCATCCTCCATCGTAACGCTCAGTATATCTTAAGGTATCTCCGTTTTTTATGTTCATATCCCTTATTGAGTTATTCTTGCAGGAATCATATAATATAAGCCCACTTCCAAACAACACAGTCATCATTCAAAGAGGTTTGTGATGTTTTCTATCAACTTGCTCGCACAAATCTTTATAGAGGCACTCTGAATGAACAGAGATAACATTTTGATTTTCCTCTTCATCAACTATAATTATGGAAATTACACTGAAGCCTTGGTTTTGCTTTTTTGCATGCTGTATATAAATTTCTGAGTTATCTTCAAAACCTAAGCTTCTGAGAGTTTGGTCTCTATTACTAGCATTTATAATTTGACCTTTAAAGAAAATAGTTGGATCTTGGCTGGGTACGTCATATTCGATACATAAAGACCTAGCCAATGCTGAAAATTTTCAATCTGGATTTACAGACTTAGTTGCTCGATAGCAATATGTATCAATGATATAAATAGTGATCATAGAAGCAGCAGAAAACGGAGAAGGTCTTAATCCTTCCATTTCTACAAATTAATTTATTAATTATTTATCAATTGAATAAATGTCCAATGCACAGCTCATATCATATCAGGAAGCAAATCTAAAGAAGAATTTATTATGCTTCCCAAATATAAAATGGATAAATATGTAGATTCAAATAAAAAAGAGATATCCTTTAAGTAGAAAAGTATTCCTTGAAATACGGAAAAGCCAAGCGAAAAGGGATTCCAAATATTGGAAACAATGCTATATGAGTCTGTTATCCAAGCATTAGCAGAGACTACAAATTTTTGCCAGATATTGGAAAGTACACAATTTCTGGAATTAATTTCAATTAAAAATCTATAAAAACTCTGAAAGTGATTTTTTTGCTGCTTTGACTTCTTAAATTATTTAAATAGAATTAGCAGAATGAGTTTGCAAATACGAAAGATCAGAATATTTAAAATATAATCGGCTGGAACTTAATTCTCCCTTCAATAGCTAAATAGATCTTAAAATGCGTAATTCTATTAGAATCAGTCGATGATAATTCATTTAGCTGTTTAATTATCTCAAAATAGGCATATCATTTTAATGTAGAATCTACAAAAATAAGGCTTCCTTAAATGCTCTTAATCCGTATTTAAAACTTAATTGTAATTATAAATATGAGTATGGGGAATTTTCTGGGTAATAAAATTGAAGAAATACCTTCAAATCAGGCTTTCGAAGATTCAATTCATAGCGCAAATGATTCAAGCGTTGATTTTTACTCTAATCAGAAAGTGGCGCTTGAAATAAGCATGAAGTGAAAACTAATATCAATGTCACTAACAGAAAAAGATACTTATAAATCTTTGATGAAGATTAAAAAATTCAAAGAATCATGTATTAAAAGTGAATTAAAATCTTCAAGAAAGCTTATAGATACATTGCAAAGCGAAAATCATTTGCTAAAATCAAAGATAAACGGCTTTGATTCAATTGTCAACAAGACAATCGAAATTAGTAAAAATTTTGAAAATTCGAGGGATGGCTGCAGAAATAACTATGATAAACTCCTCGAAGACTTTGAAAAATATAAAAGTAAAATAAACTTTACAGTTGAAACTTTTATAGATTTCATAAAGAAATCAATGGATGATAAAAGTATTTTGCAGGATCAAAAAATTACTATGCTGGAAAAAAGCAATAAAATTTTGGAGTTTTTGAAGCTCCAAGAAAGCGAAAAAAATCAAAAATTAAGCGAAGAGATCGAAAAATTGCAAAAAATCAATGATGAAAAAAATGAAGAAATTATTGGGCTCAAAGCCCAAAATGAGGAAGCACTAGCCACAGTTGAGGCAATAAGAATTGATTATATGAGTCTATTTGAAACGCATTCAAGCTGCACTAAAAATTTCACACTTTCATGTAGCTATTTGTTTCAAGGCATAGCAAATACTTGTGATAGAGAAAATTCAAACAGCACTGTTCCCATAGGATTTCCAAATATAGGTCAAACTTGCTACTTAAACTCGCTTCTGCAAGTATTACTTTGTTCTCCCGAGTTTTTAAAGCTAACGTATTTATCAGAGAACAATCTGCTTTTCTCCATATCGAAGATTCCTGAAAATATTCGAGCTACAGACAGCCTGAATATCTGGTATCAATCATTTTATCAACAACTATTGGCTAGATTTTCTCAAGTAATTTTTATTCAGATAAAAGCTTATCACGAGCAAGATGCTAAAGAGGTTTTAGTTATGATTTTATCCCAAATGAATGATATTGATCAAAAACGACTGTTTGCTATCGTGGCAAATAAACATTATATGTGCAGCAAAGGACACCATTTTCCTAAAACAGATCGCTCCTTTTTTATAATTGTCCCATCAAAATCCAATATTGAAAGCGCATTAAAAAGTCTTTATGAAGATCAAAAGTACAGTGAAATGTACTGCCAAAATTGCGAAAGCCCAAGAAATCAAACCCTTCACGTGAGCTCTATCGAGTTTCCTTTGTACTTAATATTCTATATGCCGAAAAGTAGAGATAATTCAAGAAGAGCCAAAAGTCCGGCATTATTGGAAACAATTAGAGGAGCGTATTCGTTATATGCTATTATTTGCTACAGACAATATAACAGTAGTGGCCATTACCTGACTTATGTGAACGTTCAAGGGTGTTGGTTTGAATGCAACGACTCGCAAGTTAAAAGGCAAGACCCTGACTTTGGAACTGCTTATCTTCTATTTTACCAGCAAAAAGAAGCAATAGCAGAATAATCTAATCTTTTAATAAATGAGAGCAATTTAATTTATAGGTACCATCAAATTATCATGAAGAAATAATAAAATGTAATTTATCTCAAAATGAGCATGGCTTCATTTTTGTATTCTATAAATTTGCATTGAATATATTGGAATGCAAGGAGAAAGTAACGAAGAGAGAAGAAAGCACTTCTGGCTGGCTGAACTTGCTTTATACATCTTTTCATTGCTGCGTAGATGCTTCGTGAATATATGGACCTTTTTGGTGTGGTGTCTGAGACGCTGCAAGACAAAGAGTGAGAAAAGTTCTGATAGCGAAGACCACATAGAACATCTAAGCTATTTCAGTGCAGGTGGGATCCCAAATTTAGGAAATACCTGCTACTTGAACTCTGTTCTACAAATTTTAAAAAGCACCCCAGAAGTTTCTGAATGCTTAAACCCAGAAAGCGAGTTTTCAGAAACCCTGTTGTCCATCATCAACAGTGCAAGAGATGGATATATCTATTCTAATTTAAAATCGGAGATTAAGAATTTCTTAAGACTCATCTGTCAAACACATTCAAGTGTATTTTATATATAGTTCATTCTAGGTAGGGAAAATGATAGCAAAGAGTTATTTCAAATAATAATCAATAAATGTGCAGAAGACCTGAAGGAACTGTTTCTTATCAGAAAAGAAAACAGAATTATATGTGAAAGAGGTCATGCAGAAAACAAAGAAGAGATATCTGCATTTCTATTAATTCCTCGAAATGCAGGCAATGATCTCGACGAATTTATAAACAATTTGGAGCAGGAAAAACATTTCAGAGATGACAATAAGCTGAAATGTAGTGTTTGCAATGACTTAAAGGACAGTGAAATTACGACAATTTTCAATTTCCCTAAAATTTTAGCTTTGTATTTTGCTGGTGAGAAGCCCAATAAAAGGGATATTAAAGTATATGAAATACTGAAAGGCAACACTTACGAACTGTACGGAGTGATTTGCTTTTATCCATCTATTCCACATTATGTAGCTTTTACATTGGACAAAGGAATATGGACAGAATATAATGATATGCTAGTGGGTCTTAGAGAGCCTGATTTTTTTTATGCTTATATGGCATTTTATAAGCTGAATAATTAGAATAACTCAAAATCAAGTCAAATTTTTATGATTAATTATAATCATTTATTGCTTAAGATATAACTTATATTAAAATCACTGGAATGTGCAGAATTTATTATAGAAGCAAGAGTAATGTGATTATTTTTATAATTTTAATAATTATATTTTAGCTTATTTAGCCTCTACTCTAATTCGCATATTCAATTGTCCACTCTCTGGCTTTTCTCTCGTACTGGGCTTTATTCTTTATCAAAGCTTCTACTGCTTCGTTTAAAAACCCATTTTGTTTATTGGGCTGATTAAGTAAAGCATAAACCCCGTAAAATATTGATCGAATAGAATTACGTGGAGCCCATTTCGACCCAATCAAAGGATAGCAAACCTTCCCATTTTGGTCTATATTAGGATGAAAAATCCTTGTTTTAATATAAAACTCAGGTGGGCTTCTTGGATAATCATGAGGGAAAATTATTTCGTAGCGAAACCTTCCATTTGCAAAAGGAGTGCCTTTGGGTCCAATTAAGACACCTTGCCAATGCTGAAAATCACGGCCAATTTGTATTGAAACATCCTTAATCGGTTGGGTTTGCAAGGAGTTATATTCACTCATTAGCCTTTCCATTTTTATAGAATCAAGTTTTCTGGCATAGTTTTTCACTTATTTTTTGAGTTTATAATTTATATTTTTGCAAAGTTTTTGGATTTAAAGCGATTATATATATCACTTCGGATGTAAAATAAGTAGAAATAAAGAACTAGCAACTTATTCTATAATTTTAATTAAAGTAAAACTCACTGCTTGCTGACTTGGTATAGAGCTCTTTAGCAATGATATCTTAAATTTTTATTAGTTTTTGTCAAAAATCCATTGTGAGTGATCAAACGATTCTATAAAAATAAAATGGTGATGTTAACCTTGTATCTTAAAGAAGGAAATAACCCCAGGACTCCAATATCGGTTGCAAGTAGTGCTATGGTGAGTCAATTATATGAAGATATTCTAAGACAAAAGAATGCTGAGAGCTTGGTTATAACTCATAATAACCTTGCAATAACGGTGAATAGCACTACTCTTGAAGAGCTAGGCATAAGGGATGGCGCAGAACTTCAAATTTTCGGATATGCAGCTCGAAGACCTGAGGAAGCTAAAGCTTCTAATCAAATTTCTTTGGTTGTTTCTCATGAAGACTTGACAAATCCTTGCAATCTTCTTGTAGATTTGAATTGAAATTTCAGACGTCTTTGCGATGAGGTCAAAAAGAAAGTGCCCTTTGAGAGAGATTCAGCGATCTTTTACAATAGCCATATATTAACTCAGCACGATCATAATGATTTTATTCTCAGAAAAATCGGTTTTAAAAACCTAGACAGCATTCAGGTATTAAAACACTATAATGGAGGCAGACATAAAAATAAATAATAAATTTATAGAAAGATAGAAATTTAAAATAGTTATTACGCAAAAATATATTAATTGACTCTTTGAATTTCTGAAACATTTGCTGCATTCGCTTAGCTTAAAAATCATGATCTTTATCAAAGATAAAATATGTCTCCCTCATCTTTCACTCTTGAGCAAATTTGCAGCCAACAAACCAAATGGGATTAAAAAATAATATAACATATAAATTAAATATTTCTTCAAATTTAAAATTCAAATTTCACAGTAAAATAGACTCTATTTTCATTCTTATGTTTTAGAATGAAAGTTCTTAATACTTTTATGCGTCGCTTATTTATAGAGCAAATTAGCTTATATTCAAATCTGAACAATTTTTGCTAAGAAGTGCCACTTGCTTAAGTGAAAATAATAGAAAAATCTGTGTTTATAGCTGGCTTATTTCATTATTCCTGGTTATGTAATCAATTTATTTAAAATCTCCATAATTGGCCCACCAATGGAAATTTGAGACAAGAGATATATGAATTTGCAAGCTAACAATTAGCTTTAAAAAAAACATAAAGTTGCCAAATAAATTTATTTTTTTATTAACTTATCATTATTTTGATAAATGAAAATTTAAAAAAAGAATGCTACGACAGAGAAATATCATACCTTATTAATCTCTTCATTATTTGAGATAAAAATCTCTCCATAATAGCCCTGCATTGATAGGACTTTGAATGCGAAAACTCAGCTCATTCATTCAGCTCGATTCAGTTAATTCAACTTAAGAGTTAGTAAATAGGCCTTTCTCTAGTTAGTTGGCTTATCGAGTTGCTGAGCATAATCGATGGCTTTAGCGTTTAATCTTCTATCGATATCATGCTATTCATATATCTTGATTGAAATAAGTTTATAATATTTCATGATGAACCAGCATCTTTAAAACTTAAAGATTCGAATTTACTTATAACTATTCCTTTGCTATACAACTAACATGAAATTTTAAAAATTCCTTAGGATTAATAATTATCCCATCGCATGATCATAAGTATGCTTTCTTGCATTCTCCCACCACCTCTTAGGATCAGTCTTCAGAAGATTGGTCGAATCACCCCCATATCCGTTGTTTGGATTTGGATCATTCAACAAAGCAATTACATAGCTGATAATAGTTTTTGGTGTATATTTACTATTCCATCCAGAAGAGCCAAAAATTGGTAAGCAGACATTGCCAGAGGATGAAACGTTTGGATGATATATAGGAGTGATGAATTTGCAAGTTGGATGGACATTTGGATATCCTTGTTCAAATCTTAATTCAAACTCAAAAAGTCCTCCTTCATACGGAGTCCCTGGCGGACCATTTAGAGTTCCTTTCCAAAGAAAGAAATTATTTCTATCTATATCAGCTGTTGCATAGGGCAAAGGATTTGATCGCAATTCGTTCAAGTCTCTCATAAGCCTTTGAGTTGCAACGTTTTCCATTTTTATTATATAACGTTTCTACAATTTTTGGAATGAAAAGGGTAATTATTATAAATTAATAAATTTATATAAATGAACTAACAGATGTCTATTATATTACTGAAGTTCAAGCTATCCAGTGTTACATCTTTTAGTCAGCAATCTAAAGTCTTTTGTTTTAAATACAATTTTATTCTTCTTTTTAAAAATTTATTGCAAATTGCTCTAAAGATTAAATTTTTTGAGAGCAAAACTTTATCATAATTTTTCATGAATGACACTCATATCGCTTCAGTTTTAAAACTTTTGAAGATTATAGCTTGAGAATGTTAATTCGGGTAATTTAGCTAGCTGGACGCCTGTTAATTATTTTGATTTATATGAAATCTTAGATCTAAAATTTCACTAAGGAAAATTTTTTAAAAGAGTTGATATTGAATTTTATAGAAGAGACAATTAAAAAAAAATCAATTAATAAAGCAGATATATATTTTATTCCAAAAAAATTTTTCCCAGATAGAAAAAATATCTAATTCAATTTTCAATTTTATTTATTGATTAAAATTTTCATTGATAAAAATATAATTAAAATTAAAATTCTGGCATGAAAGTGATAAATTATAAAATTTACAGATCCAAAGCTTTTATTAATTTAATTAGATGAATCTATAATTAAAAAATTATAAATTTACATTAATAATAATGATAATAGCTGATAAGTTCATTATGAATTTTCGAATTTCAAATTTGTTGATTCGATTTTTACAAAATTACTTTCAATGAACAAAAACAGTTTATATCAATAATTAATAATCAATCTTATCTTATAAATTTTACCTGTTTATCACATCTTACGAACAATCAGGATCTTATTATTTTTCACTTACAAATATCTGAATCAACTTCATCATAACCTGCATCTTACTAATTGCATATCCTGCTTGCATTCCTTTTCATTCCAACTTCTGGGACAATATCTCCTGGGCTCAATCTCCACTTACTGCTACTTCCTGCTACCTATTTTTTCTCTATTAATGTTTTCTTCCACTTCACTGTGGACCAACTTTTGTTTTCTTTTTCTTGTTGTGAGTAGATTGCCTATACAATAAAAGCGATTTATATATATTTTCATTTTTTGTGAAAATTTTAATAATGTTACAAAATTATAATTTGTTTGAGTATTTTATGTTAATATTTATTTTACAATTATTAAATAATGGCAAAAAAACCATAAAAACTGATGGGCGTAAAAATTATTGAATTTATAATAGGTGTTAGATTTATATTTAAATTGGTCAATTTAAAAGAAACTTGTATAATTTGAAGAAAATAATATGAAATATTGATTGTGAAGAATTTGTTTTAAAATATATTTATTAATATTATATGTTTCTTACACCTATAAGATTTTAAGATATTTTTCCATAAAACTAACATTTTAATCCATTTTTTACACCTATAATAAATTATTATAATGTTTCAACACCTATAATTAGGGTGTTAGGGTGTTAGGGTGTTAGGGTGTTAGGGTGTTAGGGTGTTAGGGTGTTAGGGTGTTAGG
>CATKHM010000054.1:0-55941 GCA_949751825.1 Blepharisma undulans
GAAATATCAGTATTTAAAAACGTAATTTCAGCTTTTCCGCCAGCAGGAATATCATGCTGTGTCGTAAAAATAACCTTTGTAAAAAGAGTCATTCCAGGCACAACTTCTTCTGCATTAAGTGCACTATTAATAGGAGACCAAGTTGCAGTTATTGTGCCTCCAATAGGCGTATTTGGACCACTTGATGCCGTATAAGATGCAAGTAAATTTGAAGTTCCCCATCTCCAAATATTAATTTTTCAACTAGTTGATTCTGATTGTTTAACATATAAGGGATAACTGAAAGTTGAAATGCTGATTTTTACAGTTAAATCGTTTGAATCTAAATAAACGTCTCTGGAAAGCCCATAGATATAAACACTATTGGAATCTGATGAGATAAATTGAGGACCAGTTGTAGAAGCACTTTGAGATGCTATAGTGCAAGGCAACTTATAATCTCCTTCAGGACCATAAAGAATTTTGTCTACTCCAGGAATTGTAATAGAGTTACAAGTTACTAAAGAAGAAGGTGTATATGCAGAATCAGGGACAATTTCAATTAGATCATATTTTCAAAGATTTTGTGCCAAGGGGAATTCAAAAAAAAGTATGTCACTTGATCCAATTGTTGGGCCTACAGCAGCACCAGTGACAGTGAGATTTTCTGAAGAAGTAAGATTGTTTGTAACAACAATATAGCCGAAAAGGTTGTTTACATCATACATTTGGCCTGTTTGTGAGGATCTAGTGATAAGACTGAAAGGTCCATAAACACCTGCAACATCTGGCAATTCGTGCTCAGTTCCCAAAGAGATGTCTTTATTTTTTTTAAAGCTTGAAGAAATGAATATATGATCAACACTGAAACTACTGGGGAAAATTACTTCAAGAACTCCGTCATCAAGAGTAGTGCTTGGCTTAAAGGTAAATGTAAATTTTACCTTAAGTCCTACATTTGACCGAGATAACTGAATCGGATTGCTGACCCAAGTCTTCCTTGGCCATAAAATCCTACCAGGATTCAGCCTCGAGCCTATATTCAAAAATGAGCTCGCGAGTCCAAGGAAAGCTATCAAGCTTATGAGATTTTTCATCTTGTCTTTATTATTAAGAAATCAATATGCAAAAATAAGCAAATTATAGAAGATTAGCATGGATTAACACAATAAGTTTAAAATTAATCAAATTAGGCTTTGATTCTGAGAATTTCAAATTATTCATAATTTTCTATAATTATTTCCATAAACAAGAATTTTTCAGTTGAGTAATTATTTGCATAAAACGCACCAAGTTTTGCAATTCAATTAGTAGATAAAAATTGCTGGACTCTATCTCACTGATTTTTTGCAATTATCTTATAAAATCAATTAATTTTTTAGCCACCTTATGGTATGCAGATATAACATCTCGTTTCTCCATTATCAAACTGAGAGAAATTGTATATGCATATATTAATTGATTAATCTGCAGAGTAAATACATATTTTCAACATAGTTTTATATATTTCAAACCAATTTTCTGGGATTTCGAGCCATAATGAAAGAATTTCGTAGAAATGTCAATCCAATTTTTATAGTTTCGCTATTTCATAGGCTTGGAGAGCATGATTGAGAAGAATATGAGAGTATATATTTAATATTGTAATAGAATTAAAGATGGGAAATTATCAAGCAGCATTAAAATATGTTCTACCACCCAGATCGATTTAATTAATTAAATTGAACTTACATGCGATGATGGCGCAGCTATATCTTTTTTTTGAATTAATTTTAAACCAAAATCAATAATATTTGATCATTTCGAAAATGTGGATACCGTATGGACACAATTATATGTTCCATCTGTCAATGGTGGACGAACATGCAGAACCGTAATAGTGATAACCCCAGCTGAGAAAGTATCAAAACTGTTTATTTCCAATGTGTCTGAATTAATTGAATTGATAGTGCATGATACTTTATTATTTGAATCTATATCACTCAATCCTAAAACAGTACAAGTAGATAAAGAAAAGTCCCAATCGGAATAAAATTTAAGTGATATACGTCCATTTTTAGGAATACTGTGAATTGTTCTAACTGTTATAGTCATTGTGATATCAAGCGACTCAGGACTAGCAGCCATATATGAAGATAATTCACATGTAACAGATGAGTCTGTGATTTGGCCTAAACTTACTATTCCATTTGACATTCTATTGGAAGATGTATCACAAACTTCTCCAAAAAATGTTACAGCAAAGATATTGAAACCTACATTGTTGATTGAATCATATTCTCCTGAGTAGCCTGGCGCTACCAATCCTGTAACAGTTATTGATGCATCACTTTGCGTGATTTGATAGTTAGGACCATTTTTTTTGCCAATTATAAATCCGCCTTTCATATAATCATTGCTATTTGGTACTTTATAAATTTTTGAAGCTTCAACGCCTCCAATTGAAATGCTAGCACTATCGGATAATGAAAAACCAATTGGAAGTCCAACTCCAATATATTCTGATGTCACTGGAGTGGCTATTGTAATTAAATTTATATCTAAAGAGGATGAACTAGAAATTTCCCAATTGCTTGATGTTATTCCATGAGTTAACCAATTAATCTCGGAATTTTTAAGAGTGTAGCTTTCAGTGCTTTGATACAAGTAGTTTTTGAGAGTAGGATTTGATGGAGTAGTATAATAGAGTCTGGAACTAGATGTAAATCATACAGATGGAAAAATTCCCATAGCTAAAAACGTAGTTATTCTATCCCCAACCTCAACCGTTCCTAAGCCAGTAATTTTAATAATTGTATGATCACTGTCTTGATCTCAATCTAAAATAGCAGAAACAGTTGATACTGTTGAAGAAAGAGGAAGAGCATCTCCTTTTTGTAATCCAGTTCCAAGATCACCTCCATCGGGAATTATAATTTCCAGAACAAAGTTTAGCGAGCTTGAAGTGAAATCAATAGTCATTAATTCAGCAGTAAAAACACTCACAAGAGGAATACCTGGCGCATTATTAGCTGTACAAAATGGCCTTGCATAAAATTGAGATCCATAAGCATAATCTTTTATAAGAACTGAATAAACTGAATTCCCAATCTCTTTTATACTGCCTGTTTGTGAGATTGCAAAACATTCATAAAATGTGCCCAGGTTGGAAGCAACGTATGGTAAAGCAGCCTTGCCATTGCCAAGAGCCATAACATAATATCCTGCAGAAGGAGCAGATGATGGAAAAGTTACACTTATTCGGTTTGTAGATAGCATATAAGAACCTTTTGTTGGCGGTGTGCTAAGAGCATTCATATCTGTTGATCCAAGAGCGCTGTCCAGATCATATTCAGTGGCATCATTTGATATGTAAGCCTGCGTAAATGAAGGTGCTAATGTAGTAAAAGGAAGATTAATTTCTATAGAAGTCATTGTAGATCATATAACAGCTGGATTTGGCTTAAATGCTCAATATAAGTCGCGTCTTGTATCAGCTCCATTATTTTGATAATATAAATAATAATAGTCTAAACGACCAAGCTTAGGATAGTTGGCTGATCTGACATCAGCGTATCCATGGAATTTAAAATGATCAAATAGAAGATTAGTAGCACTGAATACCCAAGCTACAGGGGAAGAAACATAATCAATAGGTAAGTTTGAATTTTCTGAAGTGGCAATTGCTGAGATTTTGGCTCCATGCGATAAATTTGCCAATATAGCTAGACTAATTGGTCCAGCTGCTTGTTTACTTGTGAAAGTAATTGTGACTTTATTATTCCAAAAAACAGTGCATGAAGCATCAATAATTGGCGTCATCAAGTGGCATTGAGAACCTACAGCTCCAGTGTACCCATCAAGTTCTGATCACCAGTGTTTGGTAATATCAGTATTTAAAAACGTAATTTCAGCTTTTCCGCCAGCAGGAATATCATGCTGTGTCGTAAAAATAACCTTGGTAAAAAGAGTCATTCCAGGCACAACTTCTTCTGCATTAAGTGCACTATTAATAGGAGACCAAGTTGCAGTTATTGTACCTCTGATAGGTGTATTTGGGCCACTTGATGCAGCATAAGATGCAAGTAAATTTGAGGTTCCCCATCTCCAAATATTAATTTTTCAACTATTTGATTCTGATGGTTTAGCATATAACGGATAACTGAAAGTTGAAATGCTGATTTTTACAGTTAAATTATTTGAATTTAAATAAACATCTCTGGAAAGCCCATATATATAAACACTATTGGAATCTGATGAGATAAATTGTGGGCCAGTTGTAGAAGCACTTTGAGCTGCTATAGTGCAAGGCAATTTATAATCTCCTTCAGGACCATAAAGAATTTCGTCTACTCCAGGAATTGTAATAGAGTTACAAGTAACTAAAGAAGAAGGTGTATATGCAGAGTCAGGGACAATTTCAATTAGATCATATTTTCAAAGATTTTGTGTCAAGGAGAATTCAAAAAAAAGTATATCACTTGATCCAATTACTGGGCCAAAAGTAGCACCAGTGACAGTGAGATTTTCTGGAGATGTAATATTGTTTGTAACAACAATATAGCCGAAAAGGTTGTTTACATCATACATTTGGCCTGTTTGTGAGGATCTGGTAATAAGACTGAAAGGTCCATAAATACCTGCAACATCTGGCAATTCATGCTCAGTTTCCAAAGAGATCTCTTTATTTTTTTTAAAGCTTGAAGAAATGAATATAGGATCAATTCTGAAACCACTGGGGAAAATTACTTCAAGAACCCCGTCATCAAGTGTGGTGCTTGGCTTGAAGGTAAATGTAAATTTTACAGTCAATCCTGCATTTGACCGAGATAACTGAATCGGATTGCTGACCCAAGTCTTCCTTGGCCATAAAATCCTACCAGGATTCAGCCTCGAGCCTATATTCAGAAATGAGCTCGCGAGTCCAAGGAAAGCTATCAAGCTTATGAGATTTTTCATCTTGTCTTAATTATTAAGAAATCAAGTGTATAAAAGTACGAAAATTATAGAAGATTAACATGGAGTAACACAATAAGTTTAAATTAATTAAATTAGGCTCTAAATCTAAGAATTTCAAATTATTCATAATTTTCTATAATTATTTCCATAAACAAGAATTTTTCAGTTAGACAGTTAGCTGCATAAAACGCACCAAGTTTTGCAATTCAATTAGTAGATAAAAATTGCTAGATTTTACTTATTGATTTTAGCAAAATATCTTATAACAATCAATTAAATTTTGACCGTTTTATTGTATGCAGCTCCTTTCTTCATTATCAAATCGAGAAAAATTGCTTTTTGCTAATTATACTTAAAATAATTTTCTTAGGCTTAGCAATTTTTCAAATTGAAAGCATATAACCTTGCTTAAGGAAATCGTATGAAAATATGTTTGACCTTAGTTTACACTAATTAATTGCTAATTCTTTCATTTGTGTTTAATGATTTAAGTATTCATGTATAATATAGCCTTGAAATGGTAAATTTAATTTACTTTTTATAAATTAAATCAATTATAAAATTGAATTATATATCTCTTGCTAATCGTTAAAAGCTTCTCAATCAAAAATGACAAGTCTTTGAGTGAATGAATTCAAAGAATCTCCTAATAGGGATGGTTTCAAGATTTTATTTATGAAAATGGCTTCGCTTTGAAAGTAGCAATGGTATTTAGAACATAAAATAAAGCAAAAGAAAAATATGTGCGAATTCCATCTAATAAAATTCCAGACAATTCATATATAAATTAAATTATTATTATATTTTAAAATTTTTTAATTTTTAAACGTGGCCATAGATAGTCTACTTTAAGTCATATTCAGCACCATAATAAAAAAGATTAATTATGTTGAATAGTGGATTTATTACCAAAATTAGCTTGATTTTTATTTAGCAATTATATTGAGCTAACAGGAACTGATGCAGCAGTTATAGTTAAACTTTGAGTTAAACTTGCTCCATAATCAATATAATTTAAATATCCATCTTGTGTGTACACACCGGCCACACAATCATAAATGCCTTGCGTTTTTGGTGGGAGAACATGCAGAATTTTTATCGTGATTTCTCCAGCTGTAAAATCAGCAAAACTGCTTATTGTTAAGGTATGTAACGAAAAATCACAAGCGACTTTATGTTCTGTGTCTAAATCAATTAGCTCGAAAACTGTACAAATAGATAATGAAAAATCCCAAGAAGAAATCAACTGGAGAACTATTATTCCATTTTTAGGAATATTATGAAGTATTTCAACTGTGATAGTCATTGTGGTATCAACTGAGTCCGGGCCAGCTGCTACATATGAAGATAAAGCACATGTAACTAAATTGCTTGATATTTGGCCTATCTTTATATACCCTCCTGCGAAATTTGTACTAGATATATCGCAAGTTCCCCCAAATACACTAGTACCAAAAATATTAAATTCGACATAATTATCTGTTCTGGCCCCTCCAGAGTATCCTGGCGCTACCAGCCCTGTAACTACTAAAGATGCACCAGTTTTTGTAATTTTAAAGCTAGGGCTTGGACTCATTCCAATTATAAATCCATAACTCGTATAGTCATTGCTATTAGAAACTGAGTATACTGTCTCCGCTGAGATATTTCCAACAGTAATGGTAGCTGAGGACAGTGAAAATCCTGCAGGAAAACCTATTCCAATATAAGTTGATGCTATTTCAGTGTAAATTGTTGCAGAATTGATAGAAAAGGATGAAATGCTAGAAATATACCAATTATTATCATGTGGATTGGCAGATGTCAGTCCATTAGTTTGAGAGAAGTCAATAGTTGTACTAAATGTGCTCTGGTACAGATAATTTTTGAGGCTTGGATTAGATGGAGTTGTATAGTAAAGCCTGGAATTGCTGGAAAATTCTGTATTAGAAAATTTTGCCTTTGCTAAAAAAGTAGTTATAGCTGGTGTCGATGTAGTGACAAAACCTAGGCCAGTAATTTCAATGACAGTGTCGCTATTAATATTAGCCAAGATAGCTTTAGCAGATGATTTAGTTGAAGAAAGTGGCATTTCGCTTCCTTTTTGTAATCAAGTACCTAGATCAGATCCTCAAGGAATTATAATTTCAAGAAAAAAATTATAGGCACTTGAAGTAAAATCAATAGTCATTAATTTAGCCACAAATGCAATTACAATAGGGATACCTGCTGCATTACTAGATGCACAAAATGGCTTTGCATACATATCTGATCCTAAATAATCTTTAATTAAAATTGAATATACAGAATTTCCTATTTCTTTATTAGTAGCTGTGTATGATATAGCAAAACATTCGTAAAAAGTGCCTAAATTAGAAGCTACGTATGGCAAAGCAGCATTTCCATTTCCTAAAGATATTACATAATAATCTGCAGTAGGAACGGCTGATTCAAATCATACAGCTATTCCATTTTCAGATATACTAAAAGAACCTTTGGACGGGGGTGAGTTGAAAGAAACTATATCACTTGATCGAAGATTGCTATCCATATCATATTTGCTAGCACCGACACCAATATAAGTAAGATTAAATGAGATTCCTCATAAGTTCAAAGGAAGATGAATGTATAATGAAGTTGACGTAGTTCATGTAATCATTGGATTGCGCTTGAATGCTCAGAATAAATCTTCAGATGTATCAGCGCCAGATAAATAGCCATTGTTATATACTCCAGTATCACCAAGCAAAGGATATGAATTTCAAGATGCAGCGTGGTACCTATGAAATTTAAAATAAGAATATAAAAGATTGGTGGGACTAAATACCCAAGCTGCAGGAAATGAGACATAATCAATATTTAAACCTTCTGAAGTCCGAGTCACTATATCTTGGATCTTTGCATCCGAAGATAAAGTAGCAAATAAAGCCATGCTGACTAATCCTGCTGGCTGCTTATCTGCAAATGTTATTGTAACTTGGGTAGCATTTAAGGTGCTGCAAGTAGCTCACAAAATTGGTGTTATCAAGTAGCATTGAGGACCTGAAGCATTTGTTGACCCATCAAGATCTTCCCATCAATTCCCAGAAATATCAGTATTTGAGAAATTAATTTCAGCAGTTCCGTCAGCTGGAATATCATGTTGTGTCGTAAAAGTAACCTTTGTAAAAAGAGCCATTCCAGGTACAACATCTACTGCATCAATTACACTATTAATAGGAGATCATGTTGCGGTTATTGCACCTTCACAAGGTGTGGTTGGACCACCTGATGTAGCATAAGATGCAAGTAAATTGGAAGTTCCCCATCTCCAAATTTTGACTTCTCAATATGTTGATTCTGATGGCAGTTTATACAATGGATAGCTGAAATTTGAAATACTAAACTTTACTGCTAATGAGTTTGATTTTAAGTAGACATCTCTGGAAAGTCCATAGATATAAACACTATTTTGATATGATGAGATAAATTGAGGGCCAGTTTTAGTGGAACTTTGAGCTGCTAAAGCACAAGGCAAATTATGATCGCCTTCAGGACCGTAAAGAATATTTTCTACTCCGATTACTGTAATAGAGCTACAGATAACTGAAGAAGAAGATATATATGCATAATAAGGAACAATTTCAATTAAATCATATTTTCAAAAGTTTTGCGTCAAGGGGAATGCAAAAAAGAGAGTATCATTTGATCCAATTACTGGATTTATGGTTGCACTGCTGATAGTAAGTTCTCCTTCTGTATAATAAGCACCAGTAACAACAATATAGCTGAAAACGTTATTTATATCATATATTTGACCTGTTTGTGAAGATCTGGTAATTAGAGTAAAGGGTCCATAAACGCCTACAGAAGCAGGTAGATAAATACCAGAATTTAAAGATAGGGAAATATCTTTATTTTCTTCAAAGCTTGAAGAAATGTAAAAAGGGCCAGCAGAGATACCACTTGGAAAAATTACTTCAAGAATACCATCATTGAGCACAGTACTTGGCCTAAATGTAAATGTAAATATCACATATAATCCTACGTTAGTTTGGGATAGTTGAATAGGGTTATTAACCCAAGTTTCCTTTGGTCATAAAATCCTGCCAGGGTTTAAACTTGAATCTATAAGCATAAATGATCCAGTGAGTTCAA
Source organism: Blepharisma undulans (assembly GCA_949751825.1). NCBI lineage: Eukaryota > Ciliophora > Heterotrichea > Heterotrichida > Blepharismidae > Blepharisma > Blepharisma undulans. Next base: position 9,034 of record CATKHM010000054.1, read on the forward strand.
TAAAAGCTAAAAAGCTTATAAGATTCTTCATTGCAAATTTATAATAAAAAAATTAAAATTTACTCTGTGAACTTTTCTTTAAATAGAAAGAATTATTTTATACAAATAATTTATGATATTACAGTAATTCCGATAAGTTTCTGATGAATTTTTTGAACTAATAAATTCACTAATTATTAGAAATTTTGATTTTATTATTTTTAAACTTTAACTTTTGAATATGATATTGAAGGGATAATTTCAATCAGATCATATTTTCAAAGGTTTTGAATCAAGAGAAATTCAAAAAAGAGAGTATCACTGATCCAATTACTGGGTTCATAGTAGTGTTGATAATAGCAATATACCCAAAAAAATATTTACATATACATTTGACCTTTTGTGAAGATCTAGTAATAAGACTAAAAGGCCTATAAACACCTACAGCAGCAGGCAATGCTATTCCATCAGCATCCAAAAGAAGTGTCTTTATCTCCTTCAAAGCTAGAAGAAATATAAAATCGAACACCAAAAATGCTGCTTGGGAAAATTACTTCAAGAATCCCATAAAGTCTGGCACTTTAACGAAATGTAAAAGTAATTTTTACAATTGATTCAAAGTTAGTTTGAGGTATTTGAATTGGATTATTTACCCAAGTCTCTTTTGGCCATAAAATTCTATCAGAAATTAGACTGGAATCTATATGAGCATAAATGAATTGGTAAGTTCAATAAGAGCTATAAAGCTTGCACAGGTTTTCATGATCATTTATGAAAAAAATTTTTATATTTACAAGAAAAAGAGCATAGATAAGGATTAATTATGTGAGGCGAGGATTTAATGCAAAAATTAGCTTGATTTTAATTTAGTAATTATTTGAGCTAACAGGCACCGATGCAGTGGTTATAGTTAAACTTTGAGTTAAACCTGCTCCATAATCAATATAATTTAAATATCCATCCTGTGTGTATATACTAGTAACACAATCATAAATACCTTGCGATATTGGTGTAAGAACATGCAAAATTTTAATAGTGATTTTTCCAGCTGTAAAAGCAGTAAAACTACTTATTGTTAGCGTATATAACGAAAAATCACAAGCAGCTTTATTTTCTGAGTCTAAATCAATTAGCTCTAAAACTGTACAAATAGCTAATGAAAAATTCCAAGAAGAAATCAATTGGAGAACTATTATTCCATTTTTAGGAATATTATGAAGTAATTCCACTGTGATCGTCATTGTGGTATCAACTGAGTCTGGACCAGCTGCTACATATGAAGATAAAGCACATGTAACTAAATTGCTTGATATTTGGCCTATCTTTATATATCCTCTTGCATTATCTGTACTAGATATACTACAAGCTCCCCCAAAAACACTCGTCCCAAAAATATTAAAATCCACAAAATTGTCTGTATTAGCATATCCAGAGTATCCTGGCGCTATCAGTCCTATAACTAATAAATATGCATCGCTTGTTGTAATTCTATAATTTAAATTTGAGCTTTTTCCAAGTATGAATCCGCCACGCATATAGTCATTGCTATTAGAAACTGAATATACTGTCTCCGCTGCTATATTTCCAACAGCGATGGTAGCTGAAGACAGTTTAAATCCAATAGGAAGTCCCACTCCTATATAAGTTGATACCACTGCTGTGGCTATTGTTGCAGCATTGATAGAAAAGGATGAAAAACTCGAAATATACCAATTGTTATCATTTGGCATATATGTCAGTCCATTAGTATTAGAGTTAACAAGAGTTATACTAACTGTGCTCTGGTAGAGATAATTTTTAACCCTTGAGTCTGATGGAGTTGTGTAGTATAGCCTAGAATTACTAGAAAATGATGTGCTGAAAAGTATTCCCTTTGCTAAAAAAGTAAGTATAGATTCTGCAAATGTGGTAACAACTCCTAGGCCAGTAATTTCAATGATGGTATCACCATAAGCACTAACCAAGATGGCTTTAGCAGATGATCCGGTTGAAGAAAGTGGTCACTCACTTCCTCTTTGTAATCCAGTACCTAGATCCTCTCCACCAGTAACTGTAATTTCAAGAACAAAATTAAAGTCGCTTGAAGTAAAATCAATATTCATTAATTTAGCTACAAATGCACTCACAAGAGGGATACCTGCTGCATTATTTGATGTACAAAATGGCTTTGCGTACATATCTGATCCTCAATAATCCTTGATTAGAACTGAATATATTGAGTTTCCTATCTCTTTATTGGTGTCTGTATACGATACAGCAAAGCATTCATAAAAAGTGCCTAAATTAGAAGCAACGTATGGCAAGGCAGCATTTCCATTGCCTAAAGCTATTACATAATAATCTGCAGTAGGAGCAGCTGATTCAAATGATACATCTATTCCATTTTCAGATATAATAAAAGAGCCTTTAGACGGTGGTGAGTTGAAAGAAACTATATCATTTGATCGAAGATTGCTATCCATGTCATATTTGCTAGCACCTACACCAATATAAGGCAGATTAAATGAGATGCTTCATAAGTTCAAAGGAAGGCGAATGTATAATGAAGTGGTTGTAGTTCATATAACACTTCGTTTGAATGCCCAAAATAAATCTTCAGATGTATCAGCACCATATAAATAGCCATCGATATAAGTTCCAGTATCACCAAGCAAAGGATATGAGTTTCATGATGGTGCAGCGCGGTACCTATGAAATTTGAAATAAGGATATAAAAGATTGGTAGGACTAAATACCCAATCTGCGGGAAATGAAACATAATCAATATTAAAACCTCCTGGAGCTCGACTCACTATTTCTTGAATCTTGGCATCTGAAGATAAAGCAGCCAATAAAGCTATGCTTACTGATCCTGCTGCTTGCTTATAAGAGAATGTTATTGTAACCATGATAGAATTATAGACACTGCATGTAGCTCCAACAATTGGTGTCATCAAGTAGCATTGGGAAGAAGAATTAGCTGTTCCATCAAGTTCTTCCCATCAATTTTGAGAAATATCAGTATGAAAGAAATTAATTTCAACAGTTCCAGCGGGTGGAATATCATGTTGTGTCATAAAAGTAATCTTCGTAAAAAGAGTCATTCCTGGTACAACTTCTTCTGCATTAAGTGCACTATTAATAGGAGATCACGTTGCAGTTATTGTGCCTTCAATAGGTGTGGTTGGGCCGCTTGATGAAGTATAAGATGCGAGTAAATTAGAAGTTCCCCATCTCCAAATGTTGACTTTCCAATTAGTTGATTCTGATGGCAATTTATACAAAGGATAGCTAAAAGTTGAAATGCTGAGTTTTACAGTTAAGAGTTTGAATTTAAGTAAACATCTCTGGAAAGGCCATAGATGTAAACACTATTGTAATATGATGAGATAAATTGAGGGCCAGTTGTAGAAGAACTTTGAGCTGCTATAGCGCAGTGCAAATTATGATCGCCTTCAGGGCCATAAAGAATATTATCCCCGTCAATTGCAAGAGAGCTGCAAGCAACCAAAGAAGAAGGTTTATATGCATAATCAGGGGCAATTTCAATTAGATCATATTTTCACAGGTTTTGCATCAAGGGAAATTCAAAAAAGAGAGTATCACTTGATCCAATTACTGGGTTTACGGTAGCACTGCTGACAGTAAGCGATGTTGATGTAGAGACAGCACTGGTAACAGCAATATAGCCGAAAACGTTGTTTATATCATATATTTGGCCTGTTTGTGAGGTTCTGGTAATAAGAATAAAGGGTCCATAAACGCCCACAGAAGCAGGTAAACTAAAAGCAGATATAGATAGAGAAACATCTTTATTTCCTTCAAAGTTTGAAAGGAAATAATAAGGGCAACCATTGATTCCAATTGGACAATTTACTTCAAGAATGCCATCAATAAGTGGAGTAGTTGGCCTAAAATTAAACCTAAATTCCACATATGACCCTGCGTTAGTTTGGGATAGTTGAATAGGGTTATTTACCCAAGTTTCTTTTGGTCATAAAATTCTACCAGGATTTAGACTTGAATCTATAAGCATAAAGGAACCAGCGAGTTCTATAAAAGCTATCAATATTATAGGGTTTTTCATAAGCATTTATTATAGAAAAAATTAAAATTTACTCTATTAATTTTTCAAGATGCTATAACAGCTGCAAGAGTTCTAATGAATTTCGTCAGCTCATAAATTAACAAATTATAATTTTTGAGTTTTATTATTCTTAAGCTTTTTTTCTTTTTATTATATCCAATCACTTTTTCGTGCACAATTCCAACTAATTTAAATATGATCTTCTTGTATTAGTTTTTTAATACAAAATGCTTGAATTTATATAAAATAATCGAATTCTTAATATATTTTGTGAGAGTTTATTAATTTTTAGAATTGTAAATGTTGTAAGAGAAAACTTAAAAATTTGCATACAGTCAGCAAAATTGATAGGTTATATATATTATCGAATGAATTTGTTGGATCTATTCATCTATTAATAAATGTTTGATAGTAAACTGAATAAGCGTCAAATTGCGACATTTAAAGTGATATTTTGAAATATGGCTGCTAACTCTGAACTTAATTGGCAAAATATACTATATTGAACCCATTTATATAAATCAAGAAAGATAGAATTCATTATGGATGAAAATTACACTTGATAACAATTCAATTTCCAATTTGTATCATAACCAAGGATTTCTATTTCAATTATGATATCTTATAATTAATGAAATTAATTATGAGAATTATCAAAAAATTTAAAAATAAAGTTAGATTTAATGCTTATTATTAAATTGAACTTACAGGTGCCAATGCTGTAGTTATAATTACTCCTTGAGTTAATCCTGAGCCAAAATCAATATAATTTGATTTTTCATCTTGTGTATAGACTTGAACAACACAATCATACGCACCAGCCGCTATCGGTGGACAAACATGCAAAATTCTAATTGTGATTTTTCCAGCTGTAAAAGCACCAAAATTGCTTATTGTCATTATATTCGAAGAAAAACTGCATGACACTTTGTTATTTGTGTCGATATCACTTAAACCTGAAACCATGCAAATAGATAATGAAAAGCCCCAATTCAAATCGAATTGCAAAGATATGATCCCATTTTTCGGAATATTATGAACTGTTGTCACTGTAATAATCATTGTAATATCAATAGACTCAGGGCCGGCAGCCAAATATGAGGATAAATTGCAGGTAACAGATGAATTTGTAATTACGCCTGATTTTACCGTTCAAAATAAGCCGGCAATGGTAGATATATCACAAGCTCCTCCAAAAATGCTACTACCTCCACCAAAGATATTGAAAATTACATTATTGCTTGAAGAAGAAGTGCCTGAGTAGCCAGGTGCTGTCAATCCTGTAACTGTTAAAGAAGTGCCACCAGATGCAATTTTATAATTAGGATCATTGCTTGTGCCAATTATAAATCCACCATTCATGTAATCATTGGTATTGGAAGCAAAATAAGTTCTGGATGGTGCATAGCCGCCTAGTGCAATAATAGAGGAAGAGGACAGTGAAAATCCAGTGGGTATCCCAACACCAATATAAGTTGATGTCACTTCAGTGAGCACATTTAGTGAAGTGATAGACAGTGTGGAAGTTTCTGAAACTTCCCAAGAGCTTGTAGAGATCGTAGACACTGGAGAATTAGCTTCTGTAAAGTCAAATGAATTTAAAGTATAGGTACTCTGATATAAATAGTTTTTAAGCGTTGTATCTGGCGTAGTATAATAGACACTTGAAATAGTAGTAAGAGAAACACTATCAACCTTTCCCATAGCTAAAAATGTATTTACCGCAGGTGAGCCAACGGTTAAAACTCCTAGGCCTGTGATTTTTATAATTGTATCGCCTGAAATATTATCTAAAACAGCAGTAGCGCTTGGAATTGTTGAAGAAAGAGGAAAAGAGCTTCCTTTTGCTAGCCCAGTCCAAAGATCGCCACCATTGAGAACTTTAATTTCAAGGACAAGATTATATATATTTGAATTAAAATCCAAATCCATCAACTTAGCAACAAGTACACTGACAAGAGGAATTCCAGCTGCATTTGCAGATCTACAAAATGGTGCTGCATAAAAATCATTTCCAGCATAATCTTTAATCAGAACTGAGTACACTGAACTTCCTATCTCTTTATTTGCACCTGTTGTTGCTATTGCAAAACATTCGTAAAAAGTACCCAAATTAGAAGCAACATATGGCAAAGCAGCATTACCATTACCAATAGCCCAAACATAATATCCTGGAGAAGGAGCATGATCTTGAAAGGTAAGAGGTATCGTATTTTCATTAAATCAAATATTGTTATTCCATTTATATATGAAGTTAGTACTACTGCCATAACCAAGATCACTCTCCATTTCATAGCTAGCTGCCCATCGGCTAATATAAGGCTTAGTATATGAAATTGATGAGCTAGAAAATGGAAGGTAAATTGTTATACTAGTTGATGTAGACCATACTACGTTTTCGTTCGGTTTAAATGCCCAATATAAATCGATGCTTGTATCAGCACCAAATATATGGTTGCTACTGTAAGTTTGGGCATGCTCAAGCAAAGGGTAATTATTCAATTCTGCTCTGGTATACCCATGGAATTTGAAATAAGTAAACTTAAGATTTGTAGTGCTTAATAATCAAGTTTCAGGATTTAATGCATAATCAATATCTATAGATGATGGATTTTTTGTATATATAGTTGATATTTTCGCTCCATTTACAATTGTGGTCAATAATGCTATGCTTACCAGTCCAGCTGTTTTTGCATTTGTAAAAGAAATTTGAACATAGGAAGCACTAACAATTATGCAAGAAGCCCCTGAAATTGGTGTTGTCAAATAGCATAGAGAACCTGAAGGATTAGAATGATCAAGATCTTCCCATCAATTTAAAGAAATATCGACATTAGAAAACATAATTATAGCAATTCCTCCTGCTGGAATTTCATGCTGCGTCGTAAAATTTACCTGTGTGAAAATAGTCATTCAAGGAGCAATATCAACTTTACTTAATATGTTATTAATAGGGAATCATGAAGCAGTAATTGAGCCTCTAATAGGTGTAGTTGGGCCATCTGAGGCAAGATATTGAGCCAATAAATGAGAAGTTCCCCATCTCCAAATATTAACTGTTCATGTATTTGAATTTGATGGTTTGCAATATAAAGGATAGTTAAAAGTTGAAATTCTAAGGTTTATAGAGATTGAACTTGATGATAAGTATATATCTTGAGAAATCCCATATATGTAAACACTATTTGAAGATGATTCAACAAATTGAGGACCAGTTGTGGAAGAACTTTGAGCTGCTACTGCACAAGGCAAATTATGATCTCCTGTAGGTCCATATAGAATATTTGGTAAATTGGCAATAGTGACTGAGCTACATGTGACTAAAGGAGAAGGAGTATATGCAGAATCAGGGATAATCTCAATTAGATCATATTTTCAAAGGTTTTGCATCAAGGGAAAGGCAAAAAAGAGAGTATCACTAGATCCAATTACTGGGTCGATAGCTGCACTATTTACAGTAAGAGTTGATGACGTAGAAATAGCATTGTTAATAGCAATATACCCGAAAACGTTATTTACATCATACATTTGGCCTGTTTGTGAGGATCTAGTAATAAGACTAAAAGGTCCATAAACACCTACAACTGCAGGCAATATTTGTGTTAATTCTAAAGAAATGTCTTTATTTTCTTCAAAGCTTGAAGAAATGTAAAAAGGACCGGCAAGAAAATTATCTGGGAAAATTACTTCAAGAACTCCTTCATTAAGTGTAGTGCTTGGCCGAAAAGTAAATGTAAATTTCACATTGGATGCAAGATTGGTTTGAGATATTTGAATTGGGCTGCTTACCCAAGTCTCTGTTGGCCATAAAATTCTGCCAGGGTTTAGACTTGAATCTGTTAGCATAAACGAACAAGCGAATCTTATAAGGGCTATAAAGCTTATAAGGTGTTTCATTGTCGTTTATAATAAAAATCTTAAATTTACCATAGATTTATTTTACTGCATAGATGAGAATTAATATGTTAAAAGTTTCTAATCAATTTTGGTATATGTTCTACAAAAATTTCTTAAATTTTGTTTGCGGATTGAAAATGGCAATAAATATTAATAAACTATTTGCTTAAGGTAGAGTTGAGATTATTTTATTTGTGAAAATAATTTTTACTTCAATTGCGGATTAGATAGCTCAATTTACGTCTTAGGTTTAAATTATAATTTAAACTGTAAGAAAGATGTGAATCCAATTTTGGCTGTACCATTTTACAAATTAAATCTATTTAAAATGAAAAATGCATTTTGGCACTCAAAATATAACAGATTTGCTTAGTTTCTTTGAAAATTATCAATTTTAGGGCATAAATCAATTTTTGAAAGCTTTTGAAAACAAAATTAAATATAAAATTTCCAAAAAATAAATATAAAATAAATCAAAAAATAAAATTTTTGCAATGAACTTTTCACTTATTTTATTACGAATTTAAATATACAATAAATTATAATTTAGAACATTCTAAAAGAACAATTAATATCTTAAAATATCTTAGATCTCTATCGCGCCTAGGGCTCGGCCATTTTTAGCATCGATTCTAGAATCGCAATAAAGAAATATATGGATCTCCTAAACTACAAAGAAAGCAGCTGCGACTACTTAAATGAGTTTTTAGCTCAAATGAAGACTGAATTAAATACGATTGCAATGGAAAAATCATTTTTGTATGATTTTGATTTTCAAGAAGATAAACCGGTAAAGAATCCCAAAAGATACGCCTGGGAAGCCATGCAAAAAAATAACGAAAATTTTGAAATAGATCAAGATTTATTTCATATAAATCTCCCAAGAACAGAGCAAGTCTTTCAATAAAGAAGAAAAGGCCTGCAAGCTTTTACAGAGTGTTATTTAATATGCTCGTTAATTAATAAAAAATTAAAAAATATTGTATTTGGTAAATAGATGAGATATAAAGCGAATGAAAGAGATTTTAAAAATATTAAAAGGGAATGAAAGTTGATTATTGAATTAAAACTTATTTGATTAAAGATTTAAAAGATTTTTAATTTTTAAAAATTTGCAATTTATCAAATTTAAATATTGCTTGATTAGGCAATGAGACTGCTATTATAGTAAAAATAAAATTACAGTGGTAACATCCACATTAATATAATTCTGCATCATGCTAAAGCCACGTTTTAAATTTTATGCCATTTTAGCATGTTATGCAATTTCCTTCTCATCTGATACTCCTCCTTTATCCATAAATCGCTTTCAATATATTTTATTAGCAATTATAAACCAGTATATGCTTAATTATTCTTGATTTGCAATATCTTCAAAATTCTTATCTCCCACCAGCTCAGGTACATCCTCTTTTTCATCTTTCTTAGCAGCCTGCACAAACTCTTTCAAAAAGTCCATATTCTTTGGCCCTAGCTGTGTGATGATTCCAGGCATCAAATCTTTTATTGCTTTTACTTCATTTTTCCCTGATATCAAAAAGAAATTGTCCTTCACATTGGCTTGGACTTCAGGATTCTCAAAATGCTGAACTGTACTGTCATCTTTAAAGAAATTGACTTCTTCTATTGCAGGCAATGGCTGAACTCCTAGCTTTTTGAGGGAAGATTTTAGTTTCTTGTCGTCGACACTGCTGCTCTTGTGGACGATTTTTTGTTTTCGTTTCATAGAGCCTTTACCGCCTAAGCGAGCTTTGTCACCGAATTTTGCAGCAAGTTTGGCTCGGGCTTGGATTACTTCTGGATCTTCCATTTTATTATTAATCTTCTGCCACTCGTAAAAGTTTTGATTGAATAAAGAGGTTGATGGAGTGATGCAAATATAAGGATATTTTGAGTACATATATTATGACAAAGAAAAATTAAACTTCTGCTGTTAGATCGGCAATATTTTTTGAATTTTGTTACGATTTTCAGCAAATTATTTATTAGTATGCATTTTTGGAAAATTCATTGCATAAAAATTTTGATTTATAATATTAATCAGTTTTAAACATAATAGCAATTTATTTAAATTTTAGCCTAAAAAGTCTTTTTACAAAAATCCTTTGGATGAATTTCCATTTTTCCTGAAAAACCCTTATAGATTTTCCTCATTTTTTGAAGAAATATAATGAATAAAATTTTTAAGCTAAAGTTTGGTGATGAAATCAGGATAGTTAACCCTGCTCCTCCAACTATAGATGGTTTACGACAAAAAGCATCCCAACTATTTGGGCTTATACAGCCCATTTTTAAATACCAAGATGCAGAAAAGCAAATAATTACTGTGGATTCTGTAGAAGAATACCAAGAAATAAGAAAAATCCGCAAAAAAACAGTCATAGTAGAAACCTTAGAAAAAGCTGACATGCAACGAAGTAGAGATTTATTTAAGCGATATTTAAACTGAATGCAGCCTTATCAATTTATGCCTGAAAATAATGCAGAATTGATTAATAATATCCCACAAAGCTTGCCAAGAACAAGAGCAATGCATTCATCCAAATCAAATCCAATAAAAATCGAAGATTCTGATGAAGAGATAAATAAGCAGCCTGATTTTTCAGCAGAACCAACAACAAGAAGCCGCTGCAAAGAATGCAATAGATTGCTTGATGATGAAAATACAAGTGTTCTCTGTAACGTATGCAATGATTTCTATCATATAGAATGCCTTGAATATAGGAGAAAACCTCAAGAAATTTGATGTTGTGACGCTTGTGCTGAATTAACACTGAATGAAGAAGAATTAGAAGCTCGAAGAAAGGTGATTTTAAAAGCCAAAAGATGACAGTACGCAAGAAAATAGGTAGATTTATTTAATAATTTTTAAACAAAAATCTGCATGTTTTTAAACATATTCTTTAATTTAAATAAAAAATACCTTAAAATGGACTTTGAAGAAAACTCATTTGAAGAGGAAGAAGAAGGAGACTTCGCTCAAAACCAAGGCGAAATCAAAGATATGCATTATGATGAAGCTTATGATGTTGGGGACAGTGAAGGCGAAGTAGCAAGCAATCCAAGTGAGTCTGGCAGACGAGAAGGTCCTGAAGGCAACTCTTTTGGCGACTCAGGCAATTCAAGCCCTCAGGGCGGCATGCCAAGCCAAAAACAATACGGACAGCAAGGATCAGAAAACAGTGAAGACGAAGAAGGTCAAGAAATCAATATAAAAGGCGCCTATAATCCTGCAGATTATCAAGATTTAGCAGTTTCATCAGAAGTTAAAGAGCTATTTCAATATATTCAAAGATATAAACCTCAACAAGTAGATTTGGCGACAAAAATAAGACCATTTGTGCCTGAATATATCCCGTCGGTAGGAGAAGTGGATGCTTTTTTAAAATTGCCACGACCTGATGGCGCCCAAGAAGACTTAGGGCTGATAGTTTTAGACGAGCCAAAGCTAAATCAATCTGATCCTGTTATCTTAGAACCAAAATTGAGAGCGTTTTTTACAATACCAAGAGCAGGAACTCCTGGAGGAGCTGCAGTTAGATCAATAGAAAATGCGGATAAAAATCCTAAGATGATCAGCAAATGAATTAGCTCTATGGGAGATATTCGGAGGTCGAAGCCTCCTGCTACTTTTAAATACTCGAAAAATATGCCAGACATTGACAGCTTAATGGATGTTTGACATCCTGATATAGAATACGCTTTAGGTAGCGTTGAATTACCTGGGCCAGATATTGATATGGATCTTACAAGATATGCAGGAATGGTGTGCTCAATTTTAGATATTCCTGTTCACAATTTGGGAAATGGAAAAAGCTTGATAGAAAGTCTTCATGTATTGTTTACACTGTATACCAATTTTAAAGCAAACCAACATTTTAAGCAGAATGCAGATGTTTTTGAAAATAATCAAATGACTCCTGGAACGCCGACTTATTAGAAGAATAATTTAATAAGCTTTTTTACCATAGTAAATTTGATTTATTTATATTGGGTAGAAATAAAATATGGATATAGAAGAATTCTTGCAGGACTCTCAAAGAAAACTAAACGAAATCCATAAAGACACACTAGAAATAAAGCAGCTGCTAAAGTACGCTTTTAATAAAAACATCTTAGAAGAGCCTAAAGAAAATGATTCTCCTCCTCTTACACCAATCCCAAATTTCAAAAAAGATTTCGTTACACAAAACAAGTATACAGCTGGGCTTTCAAAAAAGCTGAAAAAATAATTTTTACTATTTAATGCTGATTTTCCTCAATTTCGACCGAATTTTAAACAAAAATTTTATATTAAAGCTATAATTCACTTCCATAATATCATAATCCTAAAAGAATTTATATTACTCAAAATATAAATAGATGGAGGATCATTGCCACGAGTGGTTTTTGTCTACTCTTCATGAGAAAAAGTCTACAATTCGCATCCTTGAAACTGGAATTTGCAGAGGAGACAAATTAAAAGCTTGATATACAAATGATGAGCTTGGCAAAGTTATAGAGAATTCTATAAGAAACATAAGTCATACTAGGTTTATGCTTGTGCAGTTTCTTAATATGAGAGCACCTATGCTATATGAATATGAGCCTGACAAAGTAATTGTGTATCTTTATCATACAAGAGGCAGGAAAGTACTTACTGCAAGAGATATCGTTGATCTCTCAAAAAACCAGCTTCACGGTTTACAAGTCAGAAGTATTCATATGGCGCTTTTGGAAACTTATTCAAGAAATATTTTAAAGGTAAAAGTTTGACAAGAGTCAGGAGAATTAAGAAGTGAAATCCTTATTGGAAAATTTAATAAAGAAGGCGGAAAGCCAATTAAAGATATGGCTCTTGTAGAGAAGACTGAAGCATTTACAATTTTTATGGCAGAACTTATATATCAAGTCACAAGCAAGCTTATACAAAAGCTTCAATATGATTTAGAAATAGACGGAAGTGGCCATTTATATCTAATAAGGCTCAATACCCTAGAATACGTCAAAGAAAACGCCAGAAAAGAAACCATCATTCATCTCCCTCTCTTTGAAATGCCACGCCCTTCCCAACGAAAAGTCACCTTACGATATGTCGAGCCTATCTCTGATGACGAAGAAGATGGCAAAATCGAAATGAATTTAATGCCAATGTCCTCATTTAAATCTCTCAAAAAGCCAAAAGACGCCTCCAAGCCAAAATTTGACATAAATCACCCCCAAAAAGAACACAGTCCTTTATTTGTAGACATGATGGCCAAAACTTTTGAAAAAATCCGCATGAATGAGATAATTAAAGAAAAAATCGAAAGAAAGCGAAAAATGATAGAAACCAATACAAGTTCTAAAATACCCACTTTTGATACAAATATTATAAAGAAAATACATAAGGATACAAAAAATATAAAAAGTTTAAAAGATTTGGTTAATACCATACAGACAGATAGGGTGAAAAGAAGATGCAGTATATTTGAATCTTGCAATGAGTCAAATGAGACAAGTCAACAATTGGGGTGTTCACCACAGGCAATTACAAAAAGCGCGACGCCAAAACCATCTGGTTTAGAGCTTGCAACTGCCATTGCGTCACATGCGTATTTAACAGAGAGAAAACATTTTAGCCAAGATCCTAACAGCCCTACGAGGGTTTATAAGACAGGGTTAAACACAAATAGACTGCTTCAGCTGTATATTGAAGAAAAAGATATGTTTTATTCTCAAAAGTACTCTAATAATCCTTTTAGAAAAGTATCAAGCTTTTCGAGAGTAGGGAAAAGGCCTGGGTTGACTCCTTATACAGCAAGATCTGCAAGGAGAAGCTTTGATATTTAATGTATAGTGCAATAATTTATAATTAATTTATTTTTTTTGAAATTCATCTAAAAATAATCTAAATTTTTAATAATTAGTCAGCCTTTTTCTCTTTCTTCCCTTCAATAGAAACATTCCAATAATAAAACAGCTGAAACACTATCACAGCATTTAGAAAAGTCCCAGCGCTATAATTGAATATCAAGAATGGGTCTTTTACCTCTGTAAAAGTCGTGAAAATTCTTGCTGATGTCCCTCCAAAGTTCATAAAGTTTGTAATAAAAGAAAGCTGTCCAGTTGAACCGTTCCTGTAATTCGTCAGAATTTGGGATCCTTTCACGATAAAGTTCATGCATAAGTTGACATTTGGAGCAATAATCCACAAGTTTTGGGGTAGAATTTCACTGAATAAAGGAAGAACCCATGCAAAAATGAAGAAAACTAGCACAGTGATTTTGTGCTTGTTGTTAATGTTTCCAAAGTACCAGTAACTTAATACTTGTAAGCAGCATTGAACCGTAAGGGTGACATTTTCGCCATAAGTGCTGAATGGTTGTTTGTTGTGGATATTGTAAGCTGCAATCAAAGAAAATCCAAGGGTTTCTACATAAAATGAAGTCAGAGAGAGCCCTGCCACACTTTTTGCGCGGACAATTTTTAAGATCTGAGGGAATTTTAGCATAAGAGATGCAGACACCATGCCGTAGCCAAGGAGTTTGCTTAGCAAAAGCATCAGGCAAGGAGTTTCGAATTTCCCTGCTTGTACTTGGACTAAGCACTCTTCGACTGTCGCTGCAAAAGTGATGCTAAGCAACGCCGCTGCAAAAAGGATGCGCATCTTATATTATTATTTGTTGAATTTATTTTAGATTTTATATGAAAAATAGGCATAGGCAAAAAGTATTATTTTCATGCCTCTTATAGCAAAATAATTAAGTTGCCCCTTTTTAAAAGAAAATATTATAAAACCTGAGACTTTACTCTCTTTAAGTTATAAATAAAATTAAAAATTATGATAAATCTACTGACGCATTCACAATAGCCAGCTTGGCTCTAATAGAGCTGATTATCATGTCATTAAGCTCATCAGCGAAATCTATACTTTTTGGGTGATCTAATCTCGAGCTCAAAATTCGTTCTTGCCTTGATATTTCTTTATCAACTTTATCAGCTTTTTCTTTCAATTTCTGTGTATTTTCTGCATCATGAAGGTTAATATTCATTAAATCTTTTTCAAGATCATACTTTCTTGTTACTGAGCCTTGGCTTCGTCTTACGATTCTCATTTCTGCTAGAAAATCTATTTTTTTGATCGCTTTTTTTGGAGGAGGATCAGGCACCATAGGATTCTTTGATCTTTTTCGCCTATGTTTTTCAGTTGCTGGCCCATTTGAGGTAGAAACATCATAGGTATTAGCAGAGTTTATTCCATATACTTTTTGTCTTACAGGAAGTTTTAATTTTTCTACAAGTAATTTCATTTCTTGCTTTTTAAATTCGTCAACAGTCGGTCTATAAAGCTCTTTTACGAGCTCAGCATATTGATTTTTCTTCTCAATTCTTAGCTTTTTTTCTTGTTCTTCTTTTTCTTTTTCTTCTTTTAGTCTTTTTTCTTCTTCTTTTAGGGCATCTTGGGCTTTTGAGTGGAAGCTTTTGGAAAGTTGGTGATATTGCAAATCTATAGATTGACTGAGAGCTTCTTTTTCGCGGCGAGCTTGAAGATCTTTAATCATTTCATCATGTCTTCTTGCATGCTCTATAATTTCTCCTCTATTAATAGGCTGAAATAACAATCTTTTTTGAGCGAGTTCTGCTTTCTTTTTTTCAAGTTCTGGCATGACTACTTGAGTTATGTAAGACTCTTCTATTTTTTCATGCAAGTATTTCTGGCTTATTACACTTTTATATTCCTTTTCTGTTAAATTTTTCCAGTTTTCAAACTCTTTTTTATGTTTTTCTTCTTTTTCTCTTCTTTTCAAAGTGTTATTTATTCTTTCTTTTCTCAATTCTTCTTCTCTTTTTTGTCTTAAAATCTCTTCAAGCTCAATATCTTCATCAAGTTTCCTTTTGGCTTCTTCATCCATTTCTTGCAGCTTCCTGTGTCTTTCTAATTTCTCATTTTGCAGTTTCTTAAGCAGCTTTTTAATTTCTTTTGCTTTTTTCTTACGTGTTTCAGGGTCTTCTTCTCGTTTTATAGGTTTTTCTGAAATAGAGTATCTCCTTTCCTCAAAGTTAGGCTTTGCGTCTTTTTTGGACGATTTTGATCGTTTATGTTTTAAATAATATTTCATTTTGAGAACGTTACAAACCTTTGTGAATATTTCTTGGGTAGCATCTTTGGTTGCATCAATAATATAAGGGAGAAAATAAGATGCTTCGATAGCTTTCTTTAGATAATCCGTTGCCATTTAAAAATTTTAAGGATTTAGATTGATGATTATTATTAAATCGAATTTGATAAGGAAATTGATTAGTTAAGCGAAATAAGAATGCTCACTATTGAATCCACTCACAACGTCAATCACCTCATCTGTAAACTTTTCCCTAAAATGCTGTGTATTCCACAACGGCTTGTGAACTTTCCAGAAATCAGCCATTGTAGAATTCACACAGGAAGATAGTTCTGTTCCTTCCCTTTTCATTCTGCACAACTTGACTATTGCATCTCCTTTCCAAGGTTCTGCAAACTCTTCCAAGCTTAAAATCAACGAACTCAATCCAAATGCATAAGCGATTTTATTAGCAGAATCTTTTTCTTTTCCAATTTCAAGACACTTGTTATAAAACGCGTTTTTTTGCTCAGTTGGTACCACTTTTAATACTAACGCTAAACATGATTTGCTTGTATTACGAATTTCTGGTCTATTATCAAAAAACAGCACAGAAAAGTCTGGATATACAACAGAAAACTGATTGTAATACCAAAAATAAGCCAAAGTATGAATCTTGATATTCATAGATTGCCAAGAAATCCCTTCAGATTTTATGAATAATTGTGAAATATTAGTAAAAATATTTTGGGATATTTTTGATGAGAAAATTTCTGCAATTGCTGTGGAAGCTTCGAGAGAAAGTTTGGAATCAGTGCTTTCGAGAAATTCTAATAATTTTTGGATGCCTAAATGGAGAGAAGAAATTAAGCAATATTCTGAGTTTTGGACTCTATATAGCTGTCTATATATTTCTATTAGCAAATGGCTGTATAATGATTCTTCTATGGATTGGATATTTGTGATATAAGCTGCTGCAGGCTTAAAAACACCCCAATATTTTCCAGGTTCTATTTCAATTTTCAAGTATTTTTGGGTTTCTTCATTATTTTTCATATACCTCCCTGTTGCTGAAATTATTTTCCCTAGCAAAATACTAGAAGTTACTCTTAAAGAAGCGAAATAATCAGACGGCAAATTTCCTAACGACAGCACAAGCTCTGGATATATATCAATCCCTTTCCACCCTAAAAATCCCACAAATCTACTCAGCAATTTCAATATTTTTCTCAATTTTGTGGAAGCAGAAACTGACAAATTGCTATACAAAATCCTATAAATCGGCAAAATCTTATGTGGTGACTGTTTTTTGCACATATACTCAATGCTTCTTTGCCAACTTCCACTCGATTCTAACGTACAATTTCTCATCACCTCTTCGAAAAAGCTAAAAAATACCTCTTTACTGCTAGAATCCCAATATTTCAATGACCTAAAAACCCCTGCAAGAATTTCTGCCAGCACAATTTGTGACTCTTTTTCTTGAGAAATCAAAGACCTTGCTTTTGATATCAAAATTCTTACCCCATTTAGCCCATAAATTCTGCCTATCCCCTTAAAGAAATTTGCTTTGGATACTGAAAAATAGGCACCTTTTGAGAATTTTCGCTTAATTGGCTGCTCAAGTATAAAATTGACTAATTTTGCAGGATTATTTAAAAATTCAAGGGTATGGTTTGAAGAATGTGCAGCAGGATTGCTGACTTGGGTTTCTTCTGTTTCTATTTGATGCTTGACTACTAAAAATTGTAAGAGTTTTTCTGCTTGTTCTTCGTTATTTAGTAAAGAGAAAAGAGAATTATGGGAATTGGTATAGACAGCTTCTGGGTAATTTTTTATGAAATCTGGGAGCATTGAAAATCCTTGATGAAGTTTTCCAAGGTTTGTGGAAGAAATGTTAGATAAGGAGAGGTAGCGGGTTTCTTCAGAAAAATCGGAGATTGGGAGAGCAGAAAAAGAAGGTTTTGGAAGAGTGTAGTAAGATTTTAGCTTGAGAATGAAATTGAAGAGATGAATAGCAGTATCTCGTATATCAGCGTGCTCGTCGAGGATTAGTGGAGTTAAAGAATCACTGACTGTGTTTAGAAAATCAATATCAGCGACAGAAGCGAGGTTTAAAATGATATAAACCATAGCATATAGCTTATATCGCCAGTTATAACCGTATATTTCTCTGCACATTTTTTCTATGATTTCTTTGCATTTTATTTTATGATCTTCTAACAACTCAATATTCCCCTGTGACGTAATTTTTATATTCGGATATGCAGTCATCACATAATTCGAAAAAATCGCAAACAACGGAATCTGTATTTCTGCATTCTCAATACTACTCGCCTGCATCAAAATATTCGGCGCCAAATACATCTTACTCACAACTCCCCTCTTCCAAATCTCCCCTTTCTCACTAATAATCTCCAAAACCGCTTTCACATCTTCTTCATTCCTTGTCAGCCAAATTTCTCGTATTTTTTCCTCAATTTTTTGCCAAACATACCCAATCACTTCTTGTCCATACAAAAAATTGTTACTTATTACCTTTTTCAAGCAGGATTTCGCTGTTCCTCGTACTGATTTCAACTGATGCATACAAAGCTTAATAATAATATCTAATAAATCTTGATAATGCTCTATACATCTTTTCTGTGAGAGCCTAGTGGCAATTCTCATATTATGATGAAT
This sequence comes from Blepharisma undulans, assembly GCA_949751825.1. Taxonomy (NCBI): domain Eukaryota; phylum Ciliophora; class Heterotrichea; order Heterotrichida; family Blepharismidae; genus Blepharisma; species Blepharisma undulans. The sequence goes on from CATKHM010000054.1 coordinate 27,718, forward strand.
ATATGCTTTTTCAATCTGATAAATACGAGTTTCGCTATGATTTTTTTCGAAAAATGGGACTAGTGGGTTGCCGATTTTGTTGCGCAATATGCGGAGTTTGGCTTCTTCTTGTTTGATTTCTGTGATGCTAAGGTCGTTGTTTTTTAAGGCAGAGGCGATAAGTTTGATGAGGATTTCTGATAGATTTGAGTCATTTAGGATTGTTTGGGAAGATGAGAGGGATTTTAAGGTATTGGAAAAGATTTTGGTGGAGTCTACAAGTTCAGGAGGGATATTGAGGTTTTCAAGACCTGTTGATACTTTGAAAGAGCCTGGACTTGTGGTGGGGATGGATTCTAGGGTAGAAAGGGATGGGAGAATGCAGGAAGCTATAGAGAGTTTCTTTTTAAGCTCATCTTTGGATGATTCTTCTGGATTTATTGAGAATAAATGCTGTATAGTCAATTCTTTAGCTATAGTAAGAGCTGCATCAGAAGGCTTATACCAAGAAATTTCCATATTAGTCCCTTCTGTCTGCTGTCCGATGCTTCCTCGATATTGGTTATAATCCATGTGATCAGCTATAAAGCTTTGTAAAAATGGATGATAGTCAGTTGGATAAATAGTTACAAGACCTTCTATATAGCTTCCTATGAGATCTCCAGCTAATCCATATATTTTTTCGCTTTCATTTTTAATAAAAATAGTTACTAGTTCTTCGATTTGTCCTCTGGCAGTTACCAAGTATTCTCCTCCAAATTTCATGGAACTTGCCAAAATCCCTACAAGCCAAGAAATTTCTTTTGGACTTCTAGATGAAATTTCTCCATTTTTGATAGTCCTAGTTTTCACGAGCTCTAATAAATTTCCTAATACTCTTTGAGGGTGCCTTCTTGTCATTTCAGCTGCAATTATTCCAAATTCATGCTGAGCATTGTTACAAGCATTGAATTTTATATATTCCAAGAAATCATTGACCCAAAAATAAAAAATATTTATCCCTACACTTGATGACAAAGCTCTCATACAGTTTTTCAACGATTTTTCTATATTAAAAGTCTGTCTCTCAAACATGCTAAACATCGGCTTCTCAGTTTTTTCTTCTTTTTCTTCCGATTTCTCTTCAAGTTTACTCAAAGTATCCAACAATCTTTCCATAAACCCTTGTCCCCATTCTCTTATCCCATCCCCTGCTGAGTCGTCCAATGCAATCGTAGACCCAATAACTGCATAATAATCTAACACCTTACACGCTTTATCAATATCACTACTCGTCAATTCTTGTAGTCCTTTTTCTATTAGCAACGGTAGTTCAGTAATATCATGTTTATATACCTTAGAATCCAGTGTAGCTCTTAGGGTCTGTCTCATTACTTCAATAGCTTTACTATGAGAAACATTGTAATCTTCCAAAATATATGAACAATACTGGGTACAAAAAGAAATAAAACGCTCTGGAGCTATAAAGCTTAAACTGTTAAACAGTTTATCTAAAGTCCCTAAATGCTTGGTATGGAAGACTACTTCTACACAAGGAAGCAAAATGTCTAAAAACTTATTGATTAAGCTGTTTGGGATACTGGCTGTTTTATTCTTATTAGCACGTCTAATTCTTCTACTCATATAGTGGCCACATTTATTGATATGCTCTACAAAGGCATGGGTAGTCATTTTTTCTTCTTTAAGATGTCCTCTGATATTTTGTATCCACTGTTGAAAATGCTTCAAAGAATTCCCTTGCTCTTTTAAGGTAAAAATCAGAAATTTTACTATTCCAGTCGTTTTTTTCATAAAACTTCCCATAAATCCGACCAGTTTTTTGTTTTCATCCATATATGTTTTTGGTCTTGGTGCTGGGTTTGGCAAAAGTGGTATGGCTCTTAACGATAAATCCAGGATTTTTGGCATATAAGGTTCCCAGTTGAAATCAGGGTTTGCTTTTGCAGTATCAGCTAAAAATGCAATCACTTTAAGAATCACTGACAAGTTTCTATGATCATAATCCACCGCTTCAAGGAGAATATCAATGCACCATGAATCAACCTCTCCCTTATTAGGTATGAGTGTTGTCATCAATGTTATAGCTTCACTGATATCCCCTCCTGGGCATATTTTTCTTCTAAAAGTGTCAATGATTTCTCTTGTTGCATTTTCTGAGTAAAATTTTCTGGCTTTTTTCATAGAAGTTGCTATTTCGCCTAATAAATAAGAAATTTGGCCAAATCCGTAGAACAGAAATTTGGACTCTTGCGAAGAAACCAGCCAATTGTAGAGATGGTAAAGGACTTTTCATTCCAGTTCTGTTTTGATGGATTGACGAAGTTTTAAGAGACGATTGAAGAGAGAAATGGTGCTGGAAAGAGCGTCAATTGATAATGAGGAAGAGCTAATTATGCTGAAAACTGTTTGGAGAATGGAGATTTGTTCTTCAGGACTGAATTTGTGGATATCTAAAAATCGATGGGCTGATGGGATTCAGAGGTGGATAAGTTCTTGTTCAGAGGAGGAAGAGAGGAAAGATTGAAAGCCTTTGATTATCATGTCGGCAGAGTCTTCACGCTCTTGTTCCAGACGATGCCGGTAGAGATCGGGAAGATTTTGCTCGAAGAATCTGAGATTTGCCATTTATAAGGGTTTTCTGAGATATGAATATATGAGAATTCTTATGGAGAATTTTTTGAGTAAGAAAGGTTAGGTAATTTTCTATTTAAAATATCCCATTTTAAATTTACTAAAGTACTTAAAAAATCATGCATCTGATGAAATACTCAATAAAATTATATCCAATGACAGATTATTATGATGAAGAAATGCAAATACTATGGAAGTGCTACATTTTGTATAATAATGAGATGAAAAAGCCTCTTTCTATTATTGTTGAGGATCTTCAACTCAAGCAATTCTGTCTAAGTAAAGATGAAATAGATGCATTATTATGCATTTAGCATATGATTCGTAATGCTAAAACACTGGAAAGAGTGAATAATAAGATCAAAAATGATAAAATTTTGAAGGCCAAAATCCAAAAAAATTATGATGATCCTTTTAATTTTAGGTAATTTTAATATGAAATAGTAAAATATTTTGTGAATGTACTTGCATGTTTTGTTTTATCTTATTAAGGATATTTTTGCTTTAAAAACAAGTTAATGAATATATGATTTTGCAAAAATTGACTATTTTCATACAGGTTTGTATTTCGATTATTTATGAAATAAAGCTAAGGCTCAATGTGCAAATACCAAGTCTCAAATTTTATTTCCTAATTGAATTCTTTGAATCTTATATATTTGAAAGTAATTTCATTTTTGGATATGAATTTCATTATTAAATTATAAATTATCATAAGAAAAGAATTATTTATTTATTATTAATATCAAGTTACACAAAAATAAGCAAGTTAAATTAGAATTCAGTTTATTGTTTAATTCCTAGCTATAATCTTGGCTTAAAGTTAAAATTCATAAAAAAGATCTATTTTGTTGCTACAGTTCTTCTTAAAATACAATAAAAGTCATTGATGCTATAGAATTTACTTTTGTAATATAAATGTCTAAAGAAGTAATCGAGCTTGCTCAGTATATTATCGATAAGATGGATATACTCATTGAAAGAGCATTAACTTCAATAGCTCCTTTAGATCTCACTGAATATGAGGGATTAGCATTTGCTACCGCTGCTGAAAAATGCGATGCTGAATTATTCAGAAGATTACTTAATTATTACGAAAATGAGTATATGGATTACTATTGTGATACTGTCTATGAGAGCGAAGTGACAAGAGCGAAGCTACTAAAAGTGTTAAAAAATTTGTACAATAGATGTGATTTTATAATTTATTATATAGATGAGATCATAAGGAATATTTGCCACAAGGCAACGAATCAACAGATAGTGAGCAAGATTTGGAAGGATTCGATCTTGATAATTTAGATAGTGATTAAGATTGAAATCAAAAATAAATAGTATATTCTCATGGACTCATTTTTTTCTAAAAGTGTTAATGATTTTTAGGGATACGCTTTTTGAGTAATAATTCAGAGGATGAAGAGAGGAAGGACTGAATAACTTTGAGGATAATATCGGTTGCGTCCTCACGCGCTTGTTTCAGGAGATCGAGAAGATTTTGCTCAAAGATCCTGAAATTTGTATTTATAAGATTTCTGAGACATGGAATATAGAGAATTTCAATGGAAATTTTGGAATGAGAAAATTTTAGAAATAAAATATTTCCATATTTAATTTTACTAGAGGAAATATATTGCATATTTAAATTATGCTTTGTAGAAAATGCCTAATAATGCCTGATGACCTTTATTATAAGATAAAAATGTTTCTCTCCTTTTCCAAATTAGAGGCAAGCAAGATAAGTTAGCTTTGTTTCTCTATCACATAAAATCATATATAAAATCAAATACTAAGATTTATAAAAAGTCTTCTTTACTTTATGTACTTATTATATTAATGGAGACTTATTTCAGGCTTAGGCATAACTCAGGCATTCCCAAAAAAACTCTCATCTTCCTTTCATTTTTCTTCGTTGGAATTGTCTTTGCTGTTTTCGGTTTAACATCTACTGGAGCTTCTACTCTTAACAGTAGCAATCTTTCTCAATTTGAACTTGACCAAGAACAGTTTAAAAGTTATATGCTAACTTACAATAAGGATTATTCTACTCAAGAAGAGTTCTTGAAAAGATTTGAAATCTTCAGAGAAAATATTGCTCACTTCAAGAAATTCAACTCAGAAGGACATGGATGGACCAAAGGAATAAATCAATTTTCAGACATGACTACTGAAGAATTCAAGAAAAAGCACGCTTCTTTTAAATATGAATATATAGAAACTGAGTATATCCAGGAAATCCAGGAAACAGAAGTTGGTGACGTCATCCTGCTAAAAGACTGAAGACTAGTCCCTGGGGTTATTAGTCCTGTAAAAAATCAGCATACATGTGGTAACTGTTATTCTTTTGCATGTGCTGCAGCAGTAGAAAGTGCATGGGCAATCAAAGGTAATGGTCTCCATTCACTTTCCACTCAACAAATCGTGGACTGCTCTCTGGATTTTGGTAATATGGGATGCAATGGAGGATTTTATCCATCTACGTATGAGTATATAAAAAGGTACGGGCTTGTAAGCCAAGAATATTATCCTTTTGTTAATTCCGGTGGAGACTGTAAAAACGCATTACTGAGTTTCCTCAAGTGACAATAAGTGGTTATGCTCAAGTCCCACCAAATAATACAGTAGCACTAATGAATGCAGTGCTTGTGCAGCCAGTCTCCGTTTTAATTGATAGCAATTCGCTAATGTCTTATCAGGCTGGTGAAATTATTATAAGTGATTGTGGTTTAAATCTAGACCATGCTGTTGTGATCGTTGGATTTTATATAGACTCAACTACAGGTGAAGGATATTGGATTGCAAGAAATTCATGGGGTACATCCTGGGGAAATAAAGGGTACTTTAACATTAATATGGTAGCTGGGCCAGGCGTGTGTGGAATTCAGATGATGGCTTTTTATCCAATAATCTAAAATATTACTTAAATCAATATAATTATAATGAATACTAAGTAGTATTGATAAAATAGAATCTATTTATTTTGCAAATATAACAAATAAAGTTGAAACTTGGCACAAACAGCATTGATACGAAACATCAATTTAACACTGGCGAATATTTACTATAGGATTTAAATGCTTTTAAGATTAACTTTTAATCTTATTAAAATGAAATTATATTTTGTGATGTTTGTATATACAAACAGAATCTTACGTTATGAATATTCTTTTGGCTACTTACTGAGCAATAATAAGAGCATGATTAAGTAATATCTGAGCAATGGAATATATATGAATTCTCATGAATTTTTTTTGACAGAAAATTCAAAAATAATTCTCTAGTTAAAATAATTCCATTTTAATTTTACCAAGTGATTTGTGTATTCAGACTTATGTTTTATAGAAAATGTCTAATCATGTCCGATGGCCTTTATTATAAAAAAAGAATATTTTCTGCTTATTATCCAAATCATAGATTAACAAATAATGAAGCTAAATTGGAACTGAGTTTACTTTATAAATAAAATTCTATCTAAAAGTCCCATAATAAAAATTTTTAAAATCTTCCTTCGCCAACATTTCATTGTAGCTCTTTTAACCGCCTATAAATTAATGGAGTCTTATTTCAGGCATAAGCATTATCCAGAAAACTCGAGAAAATCTTTCATCTTATACTCATCCCTTTTCTTTGTTGGAATTGTTTTTGCTGTTTTCGCTCTAAAATTCAGCTTTTCATCTAACAGTACAGCTCCCTCCAAGTTCGATCTTGACCATGAGCAGTTCAAAAGTTACATGCTTACGTATGATAAGCATTATCCTACTCAAGAAGAATTTTCAAAAAGATTTCAAATCTTCAAAGAAAACGCTGCTCATATAAATGAATTTAACTCACAAGGGCATTCTTGGATCAAAGGAATAAATAAGTTTGCAGACATGACTACAGAAGAATTTCATCAAAAATATTCAAATCCTATGGAATATATAGAAACTGACCATATCAAGAAATTGAAAGTCAGCCAAACCATTGATTCCATAGACTGAAGAGAGCATCCAGGCATTCTTACGCCTGTAAAAAATCAACGTGATTGCAATAATTGCTATGCTTTTGCAAGTTCAGCAGCTGTTGAAAGTGCCTGGGCTATTGCTGGAAAAGGTCTTCACTCACTTTCTGCACAACAAGTATCAGATTGCTCTGATAATGGTGGATGCCATGGCTGGGGTGGATATTACCCAAATGCTTACGAGTATATAAAAGAAGATGGTCTTGTTAGCCAACAATATTATCCTTTTACCAATAATGATGGGCCCTGCAAAAAAAGCCTAATTGAGTATCCTCAAGCAACAATTAGTGATTATCATCAAGTGACACCAAATAACGCATTAGAATTAATGGCAGCTGTCAGCCAGCAGCCTGTTTCCGTTGGAGTCGATTTCATTGCCATGCAACTTTATGCAGGAGGAATTATCACTGGTGGCTGCACTACAAGCTTGAACCATGCTGTTGTGATTGTTGGATTTCAGTTTTCTCAAGAATTAAATGGATATTATTGGATCGTAAGAAATTCTTGGGGAACAACTGTTGGGTATGATGGATACTTTTATATCGGAATAGTTGATGGGCCAGGCATTTGTGGAATTCAGCAAATGGCATATTATCCAGAAATCTAAAATATTTCGTAATCTAAGAGCTTTTAATAATAAATAAAATTTTACTGAAAACAGAATTTCATTAGTTTTTTGAAAAACCTAGTTGTTAACAGGCATTTAGCATATAAAAATTGGAATAGCTGCAAATCAAGCAGCTTGCTATCAAAAACAATAAATTTACCATTATTTACTTTTCACAGTTAAAGCTTAAAGAACTTTATAAAGTTTTTATTGGAAATTTCCTTTCTTCGAAAATAAAGCATTGCTCACCAGAAGAGTGATAGTAAGAAGAAAATTCTATTAAATGAAACCGTATAATAAAATTTTCTTTTTTGATTAAAAGGTTGCTCAAGCCCTCAGGAAGAATTTATGAATTAGCAGCTATGAGGATCTCAAAACAGCTTTTATTGCAAAGATTTATGAGTCTTTACGTCTAGATAAATATCCAGTATTTCAGACAGCAAGTCAGCTAGTTATAAGAAGACTTTCAATTGAATTTTTGCTGGATCAAAATAGAAATTTACTTTCTCAAGTACATTAAAAGCAGCATTGATAATTATTTTTATGTTCTTTAAGGCATCATCTAATATTTTGCATTAACTATTGAAAATACTTCAGAGAGTTACCTTTCTATTTAGAGTCTTTCTATCATGATAAGGAGGTGGATCAAAGTATATAGTAAGTGTTTTGCATATTTAGGATTATGTTTTATAGAAAATGTCTAATCATGGCCGATGACCTTTATTATAAGAAAATAATATTTTCTACTTATTATCCAAATTACAGATTACTAAACAAGCAAGCTAATTTGGCACTCAGTTTATTGCATTGATAAAATCCTATATAAAAATCCTATGATAAAAATCTTAAAAATCCTCCTTCGCCAACATTTTATTGTAGCTCTTTTAACCGCCTATAATTTAATGGAGTCTTATTTCAGGTATAAGCATTATCCAGGGAGCTCAAAAAAATCTCTAATCTTGCTCTCATCCCTTTTCTTTGTTGGAATTGTTTTTGCTGTTTTCGTTCTAAAATTCAGCTTTACATCTAACAGCACAGCTCTCTCCCAATTCGAGCTTGACCAAGAACAGTTCAAAAGCTACATGCTTGCTTATGAGAAATATTATCCTACTCAAGAAGAGTTTTCAAAAAGGTTTCAAATCTTCAGAGAAAACGCAGCCCACATCAATGAATTTAACTCACAAGGGCATTCTTGGATCAAAGGGATAAATCAGTTTGCAGACATGACCACAGAAGAATTCCATCAAAAATATTCAAATCCTATGGAATATATAGAAACCAGCCATATCAAGAAATTGGAAGTTAGCCAAACTATTGTTCCTATAGACTGAAGAGAACATCCAGGCATTCTTACGCCTGTAAAAAATCAACGTGATTGCAATAATTGTTATGCTTTTGCGAGTTCAGCAGCTGTTGAAAGTGCCTGGGCTATTGCTGGAAAAGGACTTCACTCACTTTCTGCACAACAAGTATCAGATTGTTCTGTTGATTTTGGCAATGGTGGATGCCATGGTGGAGGTGGACAATATCCAATTTCTTACGAGTATATAAAACGATATGGTCTTGTTAGTCAAGAATATTATCCATTTATCAATAATGATGAGCCCTGCAAAAAAAGCCTAATTGAGTATCCTCAAGCAATAATCAGTGACTATGTTCAAGTGACTCCAAATAATGTAGCAGAACTAATGGCAGCTGTCAGCCAGCAGCCTGTCTCTGTTGGAATTGATGACACTTCCATGTTATTTTATGCAGCAGGAATTATCACTGGTGGCTGTACTATAAACATGAACCATGCTGTTTTGATTGTTGGATATGAGTTTTCTCAACAATTAGATGGATATTATTGGATCGTAAAAAATTCTTGGGGAACAACTGTTGGGGACGATGGATATTTTTATGTCGAAATAGTTGATGGGCCAGGTATGTGTGGAATTCAGCAAATGGCATTTTATCCTGAAATCTAAAATATTTCGTAATCTAAGAGCTTTTAATAATAAATAAAATATTGCTGAAAACAGAATTCCATTAATTCTTATAAATGGAACCAAAAAAACTTATCAAACTTCCTTCAGTCGATCCCAAAGACTTTCACTTCAAACCCAAAAACAGCCCCAGAGTAGATCACTACCTAACTCCCCAAAATCCTGTATACGAAGGTTTCGCCGATTTTTGCAATAAAAACAGAAGAGGATCTCTAAATCAGAAACTTCCAAGCTTAGAAAAACACATTTTAGGCTCTAATTCTCCTTGCTCCCCCTTTTCACCTACCGCTCTAGAAGGAATTGACCTATCTCCCCGATTCAAATATAAGCAGCGAATCCACCCTGACATAAAAAACTTCGAATTTCGCTGCCAGACAGCCAAAGTCTCCAAGCACCGCGAAGACGCAAAAAAAATCCACATAAATATCACCAATATAGAAAGTTCTGATGAAAAAGACACCTCAATTAATGAATCCGAAAAAAAAAGCTTGCAAGTGCCTACATCAAGTTTTCAGAGATTTAAATATAAAAAACACAGAAAAGGTCAAGGACTTGAAACAGTTGCCAGCGAAGTGAAGCTGCCGCTGACTAAAGATGATAGTTTTAGCGAAGAAGACTAATTAATTTAATGTTCATAGAAGGGAAAAGCGATTTGAATTATAAAAATAATATGGCAGATATCAAAGAAATGAGGTTGTTCTCAGCGGAACAGATTTCGGTTCCTGAAGAGTTACCATTGATTTTGAAGAATTATTCGAAAGAAGTGATTAGAAATAACCCAAGTGATATCATAGCGTTTTCTGCGAAGTATTTTGAGACGCTGAGAGATGAGCAGAAAAGACGTGTTGATACCATTGCAAGACCTAAATAACTGACATCTTTTGGTCAAATAATTTATCTTATTTTCTAATTTCTCTCTCATAAATATTCCAAATTATATTATTTTTATCTAAAACCATTAGAAATTCTTAAAGTATTACTTAATAATGCCCCAAATGCTCTTCCATCCACTTCTGAGTATGCTCATCACAGCTCTCAATATGAAATCTATATCTATTCACCGTCAAATCAGTCCCCAAAATAAAATCAGCAGGATGGAAATACTCGTTATTTCTATTCTCATTCTTATATCTCCCTCTGATCAAAAACTTCCCTTCCACAATTCCTGAATTTCTCTGTGGAATCTCATGGATTTGTAAAGTATCATCATTCAGAAACATCGAAATAATGAATTTTCTGTCTACATCTTCTGGTTGGGGTGAGTTAAATCTGGCAGTCCACCTTAAAATTCTATGGGAATTGTCAATAAACTTGAAGTAGTCTTTATAAGGAGGCTTGGGGATTAAACGGTAAACGTAGCCTAAGGAGTCTTCTTCGCTGCCTAAGCCATCATGAGGAGGAATTACGATGTTATTTACTTCACGTTCTGGTGGATTTGGAATTGGGCCGATTGGAAATACTCTGGAATAGTGCTGTCGGTAGTAATTCACTGTAAACTCGTCAGCGCTGTCAATTATGAATTGACGATTGTAGACTTGTAAAGTCATGCTTGGCTCGATTTCGTATTCTTTTAAAGAGTTTTCTTCTGACTGCTGGCCTGGTTGGCCAATTGAAAACTTCTTTGGAAGCTTGTTTCTTCGGAGAAAGACTGGGAATTCAACTTTCCCATCATTTGGGTAGTGGATTTCTAAGATTTCAACCGTATCATCAGCTAGATAATAGTGAAAAATAAAATGCTCTCCTCCACTGGTACTGAAAAATCTTAACACTTTTCTATCATGATCCAAAAATTGCTTTTGTGGTTTTGGTCTTCCACCTCCCAGTGATTTTTCTAAAAATTCTTTCATGGCTGCATCTTTCACAAGCACCACTTTTTCCCCTTTCTTTTTGGCAAATGGGTCGCCAGGTATCTCTTCGGCTGGTCCTTGGCTTATTCCATTTACATCATAAAATTCTCGTGTATATTGGTCACAGTCCACAATCCTGATATTTTTTCCAAAAATCACAATATTTCCGCCTACCCTTAAATCAGCAGGGATAATAGCCATTCCACTGCCATCATTTTTAAGTATGGCTTGTCTCTTAATAAACGGTCCTTGTGGAGTCCCTGAATTTACCTCTCTTGGCTCTATCACAGATAGAGTGTGGTCTTCTAAATAGTAATAAATGATCAATTTCTTTACTCTGAAGTGCTCTAAGTTGCTTTCTACGACTGGCTCTTTGAAATACCCAAAAAACCGCAAAACTTGTCGGTCCATTTTTACAAAAGTTGGTTCAAATTGGTCAGTGATTTCTTCAGAATTCATAGGGACATGAACTGAATGAGTGGTAGAACGCCATTGAGTGTCAATCATGCGGCTTTGGTCAGGCTTTTCTGGGCTTTCACGTCGTGGGAGTGGATATGAAGGAAGAGGACGATTTGCCTAGCTAGCAGTTACGTAATCTTTGTTTTCTTCTTGCTTTTGCGCACTTACACGTTTATGCTGAGTTTTCTACATAAATTTTACTGTAGGGTCATGATGAGGGGCAAAGCCTGGAAGACTAGGGAAAGGAATTGGACCTGACATAAATATTATACGCCATTTTAGAAGTTTTGGATTAATCAATTCAAATATGAAGAATTAGACAAGAATTAAGTAAAATAAAGCCTGGTTTTTGCAGTTATAGGAGTCCTGCATATAGGGCAAGCTTCTAAGTTTTCTGAGCACCGCAGACAAATACTAAGATGTTTGCAAGGGTCTGTAATAATATTTCGAGGATTTTCTAAACAGATGCAGCACTCAAAACCTGCTGGCATTCTAACTGCTACTTCTCTATTCATTTCTTCATCTTCTCTTATAATTCTTCTTCTATTTGCTTTTCTATTCCAACTTCATATCAGATAACTTCCAAAAATAAACTGTAATCCATATAAAAAATATAAAATTGCCCTTTTTTCTTTAAGAATAACTGATTTAGAATACGCAATATAATCAGGGATTATTTTCAATTTTTCTCCTACCTGCTGAATCTCTCCTATTACACATACATTCGAATCCTTAGGTATTACTTCTTCTATTATTTTTTGGGATACTTCTACACTTATCAAGAAAATTTTTGTAACTACAAAGCAAACTGAAGCTAAAATAGATCGTATACGTGATTTTCAAGAAACAGGAATAGCACTTTGTTCCTCATACACTTGTGAGGCTGTTATATATGTATCTTTGGTAGGCTGGACATAAATTTGATTTTTTCCTTCAGTCAAAGCAAATTCTTTGATTATTTTTTTGTTAGAAGTACTCATTACGGTGCCGAGTTGGTTATATTTGATATCATAGTAATCAGAATAAACTACTTTGAGATTTTGTTTTGATGTAAGAGACTATGTAGAAGTTACGTTAAAAGCGTTGAGATTTCCTACATTTCCTGATACACATATATAAGAGGATGATAAAGTTTTGGAATTTGATAATTCAGTGACTGAAAAATCTTTTAGGCGGCTTATTTGAAAATAATTGTAAGTAAGCTTACAAGAAAAAATGCCTGTGATGAGAGATCCAAGTATGCTGGAATAATAGAGCTTGTTATTGATTGCATCGTTTGCCATATTAAATTATTATTTATAGTTCTCTTTTCTATATTTATAAGATATTTTAAATACAAAATATTCATTTAAATAAGCATTTTAATTACATTCGTTAGGTTATTATTCAATTTGATTCGATAGGTATCTTTTCCTCTTTATTCTTTTGCTGAAAACGTCATACGGAAACCGAATATGTCTTGATGGAGATTTAGCACTGCTATTCCCAGGTCTAAATGTAAAATTTTCTTCATTCCCAGGTGACATGTTTCTGACATTTAGAGAAACACATCTTTCTGACCTTAATTTTACCTCAGGAAGCTTGAATTTGTTGGCTACTGAACTTATTGAAGTGGGGGTTTCTGATCGTCTTAAAAGAAATTCTTTGACTTTTCTGTCTTTTTCTAAATTGCTGACGGCTTCTTGGAACATTTTTAAAGGCTCTTTATATCTGGATAATTCGCTTCGGGACTCCCCTCTCAGCTTATGGATTAAGATTTCTTGGTCTTTGAGCTGCTGCTTTAATTTCTGCTGCTCTTCTAGTAGCCTACGGCACATTTCATTGAGATCTTCGTTGTTTTCAGCTCACTTTGAAGGGCTTTTATGTGTAGATGATGTAACTGGACTTTTTGATAAAATATTATAGAGCGATTGATCAGTTTCAGAAGCAATTGTAAGAATCTTTTTAGAAGCCTTTTTGCTTGTAAATGATGAAGATTGCACCCTTGTTGTGGGTTTCATTTGGGGACTATACATTTATTTGAATGTTGTTTATTTTTATTGAAAAATTAGTTTATAATTAAGTTAACATCTTTGCGATGAATTAATTCAAACTCAAAATTTTCTTAAATTTATTTTGGATTTCTTATCTAATTTTAATTGCTCAACAAAATTTTAGAATTGTTTCTCCTTTTATTATTTTGATAAATTTGCATTTCATGGCTAAAAATGTTTTTATTAAATTTTCTTATCATTACCCAATTAAATTATATAAACAAGTATCTTTATGCATAAAATTCGCTGGTTTTATTACAAAAAATTGCAGAAACCCCAATAACCATTTATCAAAAAGAATCTGTTTACTGGATTTCATTATTCCCTTCCTCTTTTCTTTCCTTAAAAATACAATTTTTCTATTATTTCCTCTACTTTTATTATCAAATTAATTGTAAAATAATTTTCTTCGTTTAAATGATAATTTATTGCATATTTAAAATAGCCATCACTCATGGACGATATAGAGAAGAAAATCTACGACTTATTTAAATACACCTTCACAACTAATTGTGATATCGACGAAGCTCCCATGACCCAAGAAGAGCTCGATACTCTCGACGATCTCCAGCCTTATGAAATTTTGGAAAATCTCAAAGACATTATTACAGACTTGCTTAATTTCAAAAAACAATTCAAAACAACAGAAGCCGCTGAACTTATAAATAGAGCTGATCAATTCGAAAAAATGCTTCAAAAACTTGAAGCGGATGTGAGAACACATATAAAAATCGAGCAACAGATGAAATTACAGCTGGATATTGCAAAAAGTAAAGTTGAAGAATATGAAAAAGGGAATAAAAGTGAGAAAATAAAGAAAAATCATTTAAAACTGAGGCTGGATTTAAAGCTGGGGCATAGTCCGAAGCAAAATAAAGAAGAAAAAGCAGTATCGTATAGAGAAAATTATAAAGAAATTGATAAGATTAAGAAAAAATATGAAGAAAAGCTGCAAAGAGTTGTGGAAGAAAGTGAGAATAAAGAGAAAAACATAAAGCAGCTTGAAAATGAGCTTGCCAAGCTGAAAACTGTAATAGAGGATAAAGAAAAAGAAAACGAGAAAATAAAAAATCAGCTAAATAGCGAGAAAAATGTGATTAATTTGAAAAGACTTGACCAAAGGACAATTATAAGCTCAGGGTATTTGAAAAAGAAGTTAGAAGATAAACCTTTAGGAATCCTGAGGTTTAATAGCCAAATAAAAGACAGAACACCTATAAAGGATGTAAAAATACGAAAAGCGTCAAGAAAATCACTTGGTGGGAATGAATCAGCAAAAGACTCGTCGCCTTATGGTGTGTGGCACGAAATAAACAGCTCGTTTAAAAAGATAACGATGTTCAAAAAATCTGAGATTACGTCTCATAAGCATTTCAGAAGTTTTTCGGAGTATGATAGACCACAAAGTTTGAAGAAATTGGCGACTTAAGCTGGTAAATTAATGTTAAATACAGAAATAAACCGTAATATATTCCTTTCTTTGAATAAAAATATTGTTTTAATTAATTATAAAGTAATTTTGTATCAATTTATATCATCCCACAAGCATGATGCAAATTTTTATTAATGATTTCAGCTATTTAAAGCAAATTTTTATATTTTCTCATGATATATTTAATTGCTTCAAAAATATCCCATAAAGAAAATAGAAATAAAGTATAATTAAAAGGAAACATGGAATAAAAGATTGGAGTGCAGAATGAAGAATCTTGCTTTCTTGAGAGCCAGATGGGACATTCTGTTAGATCAATAGAGGCAAATACGGAAGCAATCATTTCCTGCTATCCACCTGTCTCCTCTTACACCCACATTAATAACTAAATTTTCTTTCTTTTATCTCATTTCGATAAAAAATCATGTATTATATCAAAATAAGCCAAAAAAGCAAAATTTCATGATAAAATAATTGCAAATCCTGCATGGCAATAAGCTAATTGACTGAAATTTTGGTGTTACTAGTATTGCGGCTACTTGGTCTAGTGGTATGATTCTCCGTTCGGGTCGGAGAGGTCCCGGGTTCGATTCCCGGAGTGGCCCTTTTTAATGATGAATTAAGATTTAAATTAAGCTTCAACTGCCTTCTTAAACACCCCATCTAAATAAAACTTGGCCTCATCGATTGTTCCTTTTGCAATGGTCATTAAATTCCTCCATACATCATCAGGATATGTAAACTGCAAAGTAAAGTACCATACCACTAAAAAGAAATCTGTGCATATAAATAAGAAAGCTACTGCAAAAAAGAAGTTGGTTGAGTAGTCGTCACCTCCAAGCATTCCTAAATTGATAAAAAGAGAGAGGAAATCAAAAATTGCAGCCACACCAGACGCAATTAAATAAAAAGTAGTCGGTCTTGAGCATTGTTTAAATTCCTCAAACAGTTTTACTTGCACATCATGAGTTATTTGTCTCAAATCATCAGGCAACTGTTCATACACTTTATGAGATTGAGGGATAGTAAGAATAATTTTATAAGCCAAGAAAGGACGCACAATATGCATGAAATGCAACAAAATCATGAGTTTTCCTTGAATTAAAAGCATAAGAAGTCCTAAAACCATCAAGCCAAGCTCTACTAGTGACTGCCAATATAGAGAAGTTCTGATATCATGCAGAACCAGCTCAGTTTTGATAGAATATAAACCCCAACGACCATATTCTTTAGATCTATTTGATGAGGAAATAGTTATTGGCTGAATTGGCTCAGTCTTGTATTTTGCGTCTGGGGAAGTTTGTCCTTCGAGGCTTGCTTCTGCTTTTCGCCTTGGGACTGGGTTTTCTTCTTCGTCTTGAAAGGCAATTGGTTTGCGGCCTGCCATGTTTAAATATTAAGATTTAGATGAAATTTATTTATATTTTTGCAAGACTCCAAAATTCTATTTGAATATCCTGCTAGAGAATATCTATTGATGAATATCCCATCTGTCAAAATAGCTCCAGTAAATCTAATCAAAGCCTCAAAGCGAGTATAAAAATCGCAAAATCCAAAATCTTTATAAAGAATCAACATCCTATTTTTTCATTTTAAATAATTAAATTTTTTTTGAGTATTTTGTTTAAAATATTATAAAACAGTATCAATGTAATATGTTTATTAAAAGATCTAATAGGATTAAAATTACTTTAGTTTTATACTGATATAAACTACTTTGTTTTTTTCAATATATCTTCACGACAAACCGGACATGTTATTAGCAGAGTTCTCTTTGCTCATTCTTCTATACATTTAATGTGAAACAAATGGTTGCATTTTGTTTTTTTCAAATATTCTCCAACATTAAAATCATCCATACAGATTGTGCAGGTTTTTTGATCAGCAATTGAGTATTCTTTGCATTTTTGTTCCTCTTTTGTTTTTTTGCTTTTTTTATCAAAATTCAGCAGGCTTTTTTTTTCCGAATTTTTCGGTGAAATTGGGCTTTCTATGTTTATTTCTGGGGTTTGGTTTTCTCCTGGCCGCAAATTTTCATTCTCTTGTTGGTTTTCTCTTTCTAAATTTCTCCATAACTCTTGGCTTTCCCTATTAATTTGCGGTGTCTCACCCTCTCTGTTCATTAGCGAAGCTTCACTTTCTAAATATCCCAATTGATTTTGGCTTCCTTGATTTGTTGGAAGAGCTTCTTCACTTTCTACTTCTTGAAAACATCCTACAATAGAAAATCTGTGCTTATACCTCACAATAATGTATACAATAAATATACAAAAAATAAGAAATCCCAGAATTCCCAAAATAATCCCGACAATCAGCTCAGTATTTGTAGTTATTTTATCTTCTTCATCTGGAGAATGATCTTGTGCTTTGCAAGGAGTGATTGCTATAATAACTGTCAAGAAAAAGTGATAGAAATTTAAATGCATTTTAAATTTTATTATTGTGTATAATCACATGAAGATATCCATATCTCATGCCAGAAAAATTAATAAGATAGAAATGAGGTTTTTGGAGCAATTGAGAATGTTTATAATGATTAAAAGCAAATTTAGATAACTATATAAATTTTTGATTATTGTAGAAAG
The DNA here is from genome assembly GCA_949751825.1 of Blepharisma undulans. Taxonomy (NCBI): domain Eukaryota; phylum Ciliophora; class Heterotrichea; order Heterotrichida; family Blepharismidae; genus Blepharisma; species Blepharisma undulans. The sequence continues at coordinate 45,273 of CATKHM010000054.1, forward strand.
ATCATTTTTGATTGATTATTTTTTTGCTTGTAATTAGGCTAAGTAATGTCTTCTTGAAAGGGAGTGAAATAAAAATTAAAAAATTGATTATAAAATCACAATTTTTGAAAGCTTTTGCAACAGAAAAGTATTCTATCTAATAAATTGATTACTATTTATAAAGATTATTTTCAATATTAATATAAACTTGCAAATCTTATCTAATATTTAAATAAGGAAAATTAACTATAATTACGATTTTATTCTATTCTGCATCTTTTGCAATTCTAAATGGACAAACAGGAGCCTCTTCCTCAAAATTTTCTGCCTTCTTTTCCTCCTTTGGGATTTTTATATGCATTTTTATCCTTGAAGGCGAAATTTTCGCTATTCTATCTGTTTTCATTTTATACGTAAACGACCCATTCAATGAACTTGCAGGACTAGAATGCTCACTCTTGAAATTCTTCACTAACTCTCTTAATTCATTAAATTTCTTACTATTTGCAGCTGGTTTAGGATTTTCCTTATAAAATGCTTTGTGTACAATCCTAGGCGAGTTATTGAACCCATACTCTCTTTCTGAGTCAAATTTATCATTACCTCTTGGCGACTTATGTCTATCAAGCAAAAAAGTTTTAAGGTATTTTTCTGATGTGCTTGGACGAATTAAATCAGTTTTTTTACTAATTTTATCTTGAGTGTTAAAAAGGTAATTTAGGTCTAAATGTTTGGAGAGTTCTTGATACATAATAGCTCGTTTTTTGGCTTCTCATTTTAATGAGGAGACAGGGCTTTCTTTGAAAATGGTTCGTGATATAGGGCTATTGGATTTAAATGTAAGTTTGTGATCGTCGTTGTATAATTTTGGGCTTTTTGTGACTGTTTCTTCTAACTTGTTAGGGTTTTTTAAAGTCAGATGCTTAACTAAGGTTCTAGGACTTTGGGTCAGTTTCGGGTCTGCTTTTCTTTGTTGATCGGGCTTGGTTCTTGGGCTGTTGATTTTTGTTATCTTTTCTCCGATATGAGTGGCTCTAGTTTTGAAAGATTCTTTCCTGATAAACTTCTCGGTTATCATTATTTAATTCTTTCATAATAAAATTAAAAATTTTAAGAAATTATTTATGTAATAAAGTTGATTATTGGAATTCATTAGATTTTGAATAAATATTTTGTATACCTTTGTAGTGAAAAATTTATTTATAAATAAAGAATTATTACATCTATTGGGCAGTTGTTCATTATATTGCTATTTAATATTTATTTTTTATCATTATGCGGCAGACAAAATTCAGCTTTAAAATTAATTTGTAAAATTAGAGTTTTATTAATTCTTGCTTGAGTTCTTCTATAGCAGAAAACAGTTCTGGATCAAGTTGTTTTCCTGACAAAATTTCAACTAAATCCCCACTCTCTTTTTTCCTTCCCAACTTACAATGTGCAAACGCCTGCATATAAATAATCTCTGGCATATCTTCATCCATACTTAATCCTATATCTCCTACCCACAAAACTCCATCGAAATCTTCTATTTCAATCAAATTCCTCATACTTTCCAATATAAACTCAATAGAAGGCAAGCTATCATGCTTAGCCTTCTCCAGCAGCATCTTCACTTTTTCCATTGCTTCCTTTGCCTCTTGAAATCTCAGCCTAACAAGTCTCAAATTCGCAAGCATTTGATAGGCATCAATACAATTCGGATCTGCTTCAATAGCAGCTTGTATGCTATTTTCACAGATTTCTTCTGCATTTTCTTCATCACATAAATCAGACATATGAAGCTCTGCAATTGCTGAATACGCAGTCGCAAGTTGTGTCCTTGAATTTTCTTCACTTAAATTTTGTCTCAAAATTTCAATACCAGCCCTATACAGATTTAAGGACTGTTTTCCATTATTTAGCTGTGCAAGTGAAAAATATTTTGATGGATTGTGTGTAGGATACCGAGTAATACTTTCTTGGAAAAGGCTAATTGCGGTGGCAGTATCTCCTGTTGTGTTTGATAATTCTGCATAGCTATCTAGTAGTTCTTCTGGGATTTCTCCTGTAGAAGATGCAAGATCTAATGCTTGTTTGTATAAATTTGCGGCTTCTTCAAGCTGGCAAGCTTCATGGAAAGTTTTGGCTTGAGCGATTATTGTGTGGATTTGTTCACTCATTTTACAATAAAAATTTAATAATTAATTATCAAGAATCTCAATGGCTTCTAACATTTTATCAGATAAATCTTCAGGGTTATCCCAGTATACGTGATGATTGGATTGATTTATCATGTAAATAAGTAGTTTTCCTGTATAATTTTTTTTGAGTTGTCTCGCTCCATCCGGCTTGACCCAGTCGATGTCGCCGAAGAAAAAGGCTAAAGGGACATCTATTTGTTCAAATCGAGTGCATAAAGGAGATCTTGCTCATGCTCCAGGTTCAAGAATATAAACTAATCCATATTCTCCGCTTCCAGGCATAATGTTTATCTGCTCTAAATAATTTCCAACAGCTGAGTTTTCTTCTTGTGATAGACTATTGCATCGATCTTTTGAATAAGCTTGAAAAAAGCGATGAGTTATAGGACCACATTTTCTGATCAATGATATTGGGGTAATATTTTTTACCCAAAAGAACATCATAAACTTTTTCATAAATCTCACCCATCAGTCTCCATCTATTTCTTTCAAAAAATCAAATTCCTTTGGTTTTTGCCCAAATCCTACAGGAGACAATAAAAGTACTTTTGATACATTCTGAGGGTATTTCAAAGCATAACATCCCGATATGTAACCCCCAAAGGAATGTCCCACAAGTAATAGCTTTTCAACCCCAATTATTTTCCTAAAAATTTCCAGAGGTTCCACAAAAAACTCTTCAGCCGATTCCAAAGTATTTGGGATAAATTCTGGACGGGATGATCGTCCCATTCCTAAATGGTCAACAATATAAATTCTGTATTTATCCACAAATCTGTGAAGAATTTTGAAAAATATAAGCCCAGAACCACAGTATCCATGAAGAAGAATCATAGCAGGTTTAGAAGGATCTCCACATGTGAGGCAATGAAGATATAAGCCTCTTCCAATGCAAATATTTTTTCTTTCAATTTCTACCCCTGAAAACTGAATTAGGTCGTTTTCTGATTTTAATAGTAATTCTGGCGAATATCTTGACCACTTTACCATTATCTTTTTAATTTGTTCTTGGTTGTAAAATTAAAAAAATAAATGTTTAACTTGTGAGTTATTTAAAAATAGGAAAAAATTCAGGTGTATCAAAGAATACATAAAAATCATAGATAAATAAAATAGGATTTATTTCAATATATCTTGATATTTTAATATCAGATTTTATTTAAAATAATTATTCTTTGATTTAGCTGGGCTTCTTCTTGCAGATCCAGGCCTTTGTATGCCTGACAAAACTCTGTTTTCAGTTGCAAATGAGTAGCTTTCAATTGGGATAAACGCAGAATCATTATCTATATCATAAAGAATGCCAGAAATGATTTTTTTAAGTCTATCTGAAACGCTTCAATTTCAGTCTTCTGTTGTCCGTTCTGGGAAGTCAAGATCTAATTTAAGAATATTTTCATTCCTGAAGCGAGGGTTTTCATCAGCTAAAGTTCTCGCGATTCTAGAATACTCTGAAGTTGGCTGTTTTAGTCCAACAGAACTCTGAGGCCGCTTTGAGCTTATTTGCATAGAAATATCCTCAAGAGGTCGCAAAATTCAGTCGTTTTCATCTTCATTCCAAACTCCTCGATTTTCGATTTTTTCAGTTTCTTCTTCAGGGACCAAGCTTTCTATAAGTGTGCTTTTCAACTTCAGCTGTTGAGTTAAACTCAATATAGTATTCATGATTTCTTCTTTTTCTCACTGTATTTCTTGCTTCATATCTCTTAAATCATTTGCAGTGCTCTGATACTTGCTAACCAGTCTTTGAAGTTTGGCAGTTTTTATATCTAACTCACTTTTCAATGACTTGGATTCTTCAACAATTTTTTTATTAAATTCATCTTTTTCTTTTAATTGCCTTTCAAGCAGCATTTCTTGTCTTTTTCTTTTTTCGACTTCTTGTTTAGCCTTTTGCAATTCTTGTTCTTGAACTTCAGCTTTTTCTATATATTGATTGCTTACACAAACTTGCTCTTGAATTTTTTTAAGCTTACTCAAAAGCTTTTGCCGATGCATTTTTGCTTTATATTTGATCTTTTCTTTTTGTTTCAAAGCTTCAATAAGTTTGGTTTTTTCTTCTTCAGCAAGATTCTTTTGGGCTTCTATTTTTTGGATTGCCTCTTGGGCATTTTGCTCAATTTTGACTTTTTCTCGCTCAAGCTTAGCTTCAAGTTCTTTTATCTTTTCTTGATCTTCAATATAAACTATATTTTCTACTTCAATGGCTTCTTGATGTCCTTGTCGATCTCCTCCATGAAGCTCCAAAATAGACTTCAACTTTGCGATTTCTTCTTGATATTCTCTAAGAAGAGTGTCTTTAGGATCTTCATTGATTTTTGGCTTATTTATAATATTTTTCGCTCTATTCGCATATCTCAAAGTGCTTATGGTTTCATCATAATTAAAATCAGCTGGTCCAATGTTTGCAATCATAACAGTCTTTGTATTCCCTCCCAATGAATCTCGCAACAATTTAGTTAGCTTTGAATCTCTATATGGGATATGTGGATTTCCATCCGCAAGCGAAGAAATAACATTCCCCAACGTAAGCAACGATTTATTAATATTTAAAGCCTGCTGCAATATAATCCCACTTGAATGTGTTTTATCTTGTCTTTCGCTTCCAGCCAAATCGACTAAATTTAATTTTCCAACCCTATAATGCTTCTCCCCATGCTTTTCTATCTCACTTCTCTCCAAAATAATACTAAAAATGGAATGAGACCTTGAAGATTTATCATTCATGTCAGTTTCAGCTGTATGCCTATTTACTCTTCCTGTATTCATCAGATTTTTTATTTCTTCAACACTTTTTACTGCAAAAAAGTTCAGATTTTTTACATAAAAACCGCTTTCAGGGTTTTCTTTTATTTCAAGCTTCGCATTGTAATCTTTTGAAAGCAAGTCATGGATTTCTTCCATGTAGATTTCGAGAAAAGAAGCACGGATAAGAAATTCTGCAGAAGGATTTTGATTGATGGAATAGAAGATTTGGTCAAAGGAACGTGGGATAATGCCTCGAAGATCATCAGAATTTTCGAGTCCTTCCATTGTGAATGTCTTGCCTGTTCCTGTCTGACCATACGCAAAAATAGTACCATTGTAGCCTTCAATGACGTTTTGGACTATTGGATAGCCAGTGTCGAGGTAAACTTGTTCTTGAGTTGAATCAGGGCCATAAGTGAAATCATATGTAAATTGCTTGATGGGTTCTGATGGATCGGCTTTGGGATTTTTGATAGTAATTTCTCCAAAATTACTGTCAACAGTGACAATGGATTGATAAGCTTCTTTAATTTCGGTGCTTGAGATAGGGCGGCATCTTACTGCAACTTTGACACTGTCAATTGTTTTTGCTGATGGGATCATAATTTATAGACTATATTATATTATTTCATTTTTGCTTTTAAGCTCTGCCATTGAGAATTTCAAAATTCAATAAAGTTTTAGAATATATAAATTCAATAAAAGGCATTTTATCAAATATATTTCAGCATTTTCTTCATCACAAAGTTCATTAATATAAAGCTCTGCAATAGCGGAATAAGCAGTCGCAAGCTGAGTTTTTGAGCCTTCTTCAATTAAATTTTTGTTTAATATTTCAATCCCAGTTGTGTATAAGTTTGGGGAGTATTTACCAGAACTAAGTTGGGAAAGAGCAAAAGATTTAGATGGATAGTCGTTGGATATCGATTTATACTTTCATTATAAAGATTACTTGCAGTAGCAACATCTCCAATAATCCTGCATAGCTATTTAAAAGCTCTTAAGGAGTTTCACCAGTAGAAGAAGCAAGCGCATACACTATTTATGCAAATTTGCATCATTTTCAAATTGAAAGAATCATGCAAAGCTTTTGCTTGAGCCAAGAGCGTTCAAATTTGTTCACACATTGAGTAATTTATAATTAAAGAAAATGGAAAATTATTCAGAATCAGAAGCAAGAAGAATTCACAAGAAATTATTACTTGAAGGAAATGTTGATGCAAAAATCTGTGCAAAGCGTGTTTTAAATCCTGATTGTAGTGCGTCTCTTCCGATGTTTTATGAAAATTTAATAGGTGATAAATCCAAAGAACAAATTTTTGAAGAATTGCTGGGGTTTTATTGTAAGGTGGCTCCTATGAGTGTCAAAATGGAGTCAATGATACCGCTTAAAAGGAAAATAAGAGAAGATGAGCCAGCAAGCCTAAAAAGACCGAAAAGAAAAAAGGGGAATAAAAGCGGCATGGAAGGGGAAGAGATGAGAAGAAATTAAAATATTTTTAAATATATTCTTGTATTTTTATCTTATTTTCCTGTGATTTGAAACATAAATGATCAGAATCAATTTTTAAAAGATTCAAAAGAATTCAAAAAATTCATATCAAGAAATTTAATAGCTTGAAACTTATTATTATTAAACGATTCTTAAAACAAAAAAGTCTTCACAATTTAATTTTCTTCTATCAAAATGGAAATTGAAGTTACAATCCTCAGGGCTGACTTCAAACGAGACTCCGGCTGGTTCTTACAAATAGAGCTTGAAGAAAAATCATACCCAAGCAAAGAAACAAAAAAGCAGAAACAACGAACAGAATTAGCATATGGCTCAGATCCTCAATTTGAAAGACATTTCTTTACTTTTACCACTTCCCTCGCAAATCGCATTTCTTTACGTTTTGGTGCTGTCGAAGCTACTGACCAAAAAACCTCTTCCCCAGATACCAAAGGAATAGACCCCAAAAAATGCACATGTCAAGGCGTTTATACTCTTGTGATAACCCAAAGAAAACTCGCAAATCTCAGAGATGGAGTCCCTATGAGAGAAATCTATAAGCTTTTGCATCCTGCCACAAAACAAGAAAATTGTATATTAACTGTATCTATAGCTTTTAATATACATGGAATAGAAGAACAGATCATTGAAAACGAAAGGGTTCTTCAAAAGGTGGAATTTGATAGATATGAAAATGATCCTATGGTAATTAAAGAAAAACTCCTGAAAACGGAGGAACTTTGTGAGGCGAAAAATAAAGAGCTTGCAGAATGGATGGCAAAAACGGATTCCATAAAAAATGCATTGAGATCTTTGGGAGTTGACTTGGCGATGTTGAAAAAACAGAAGGATAGCTTAGAAGAAGAAAATGAAAAAATGGCTAAAGATATCAAGAAAAGGCAGAATATTGATGATATCCATATAAAAGTTGACATGCTCAGCAATTCTATACCTGGAATTGCACTATTAAAACAAGAATACGAAAAACTAAATTTAAGACTCAAGGTAGAAAAAATGATATATGAAGAACTTACCCAAGAATGAATGAAAATTGAAGGCAAAAAGCGAAAACTAGAACAGCTAAAAGAAGAAGTCGACAAAATGAAAAATGGCCAAAAAGAGCTGGAATTCCACATGCATGTTTTAGCTGACAGGCTCCCTGAATCTTTAGTCGCAAGAGAAAACGTCCGATCATTAGATGTAATAATTAAACAATTTGAAGCACAAATAGCCAAAGGACGTACACAAAAGCGAGATCGCACTCTTGAGCTTGAAGTAGAAGAATTACGACATAGAAAAACCCTCAATACAGAAAAATTTAAACAAGTCCAGCTGATTTTAGAAGAAAATGATGGATTTTTGCCGATGGAAGAATATAAAAGGCTGAAAATAGATGAAGAAGAAAATTCTCCAGAACTGGAACAAATTAGAAATAGAGGAAATGAATTACTGAAAGAAATAGAAGAACTTGGGGCAGAGTTGAGTAGTGATACAGTGAGAGGGGCTGGGGAGGGGAATTTAGTACAAATGCAAGTGCAGCTTCAAGCAGCTGAAGCAAGAGTGTCAGCAATGCAGGAAAGAATGGATGAACAAGCTTCTGCACATGCAAAAGAGGTAGCAATGATGGCAGCCAAGATAGCGGAGCTAGATGCCATTATAGAGTATCAAAGGCCAAGTTACCAGTAAATTAATTTCTTGTTGTATTGATATTTATTTATAATAATAGTAATAGATTTATATTAATTCCAGGATTTTTTAAATTTTTGTGTTTTTTAAAAATTCAGACTGAAAAGTATATAAAAACTTAACGAAATCAATTTCCAAAAATTAGTAAATGGTAATTGTTGGGATTACTGGGACTTTAAGTGCTGGCAAAGAAACAGCAGCTCAGTACCTACAAGTTGTCCATGGTTTTCACATAGTAAACCTAGAAAACAAGAAATGGGAAGAAAACATCCCTCGTAATTTTTATTCAGGCGATGATTTTGATACAGAAGAAAGCTTCCGAGCTGCAATTGCGACCCAAGCACTAAAAATGATTATGAGTGACTGGACCCAGCACTATATCGTTTACCCAATAACTCTGCCAGAAGAACTTATTATTTTCAGAAAACGCAGCTATTTTATGCTTATAGGTCTGGATGCGCCAATTAGAAGCCGCTATGCAAATTATTGTAAAAAACATGGAAAACCGAAAAATCAATTGCAAGGATTTTTGCACATGGATGACCACGTAAATTTTATATAGACAAAGTTCGGACATGATGGATATCCATGCAGAATTCATGAGTGCCTCCTATCAGCAGATAGAATTATTCAAAATAAAGGTACTCTGGAAGAGCTTTACTTGCAGCTGCGTATGCTGGATGCGTTGAATATTGAGCATGTAAGACCTTCATGGGATACTTATTTTATTAGACTTGCCGAAATGGCATCTACAAGATCTTCATGCATGAACTACAGATCCGGATGTGTTTTAGTACAAAATAAAAGCATTATTTCTACAGGCTACAACGGAACCCCTACAAACACCTTAAATTGCAACGAAGGAGGCTGTGATGCTTGCAACAGAGGCGAAGACACCGAAGACTGCATTTGTATCCATTCAGAAATGAACGCTTTATTAGAAGCTGGACGACAAAAAGCATCAGGTGGGACAATTTATTGTACTCATTTTCCATGCTTGGGGTGTGCCAAAAGTATTCTTCAGTCTGGAATTGTAAGAGTTGTGTATAGCAGAATTGATTCCTTGAATACCACCATTGAGCAGCTATTTCTTAATGCCGGGGTGCAAGTAGCATGGAAACCGCCTGCTATTGTAGCGGATATTCAAATCAGTGAGAATCTGGCACCAACAAATGATTAATCAATAATTTTCTATAACAAAATGCAAATTTTTCATTATTTATTTTCTTCTCAACCGCTTATCTCCTTCGTCGTTCAATCTTTTAAGCGACTTGTATCTGATTTCATCAGTTGTCATCGGCTGAGCAAACTCGTCTTCTTCAATTAGCTCCAGCACAGCTGGAGCTTCAACTTCGATTTTTTTCAATGATTCAGAATTCGCTTTTGCATTTCCCAGCTTTTCTCTATCTAAAATAATCTGGTTTATTTTGGCTTCTACAGCAGAAAAATAATAAATCATATTTCTTTCATTAAGTCCTTCTACTTCATCTCTCTGTTCTATTTCTTGTTCTGTCAAATTAAGCTTGTTACAAAGAACTCTTACTCCTTCTACTAGAGAATTCATAGTTTTCATAGTCCTTTCGTAGCCTTTTTCAAATTCTTCCTCTCGTAAGGAGATTTTTTCTACTTTTAGTTCGAGTTCTTTTATGGTAGATCTTCTGTCCTGGTCTGCTTTTGTGTCGTGGGTTTTGCATTTTTCTACGTTTCCTTTGATTTCTGCAATTTGGAGATCAAGCTGTTCCATTTCTGCACTCAGCTCTGTTACGTGGTTAAAAAGGCTTAAATTCTGCATTTCTGCATCTAAATATACCTTGACCACATCTTCCAAGCTTGAAATTCCTGTCGACTCCCTCAAATTCTGTAGCTCTTCTTCATATTTTTGCATTTTTTCCCTTTGCTGTTGTATCATATCTTTTTCTTTTTTCGTTTGCATTTCGATTTGGATTTCTAAATCTGCTGTATTTTCTTCTTCTAGCCCAATTAAATTTCTTTCATTTTCAGTAATAAATTCTTTACTTTTTTTGTCTTTTTCTATCAGTTTCTCAAGTGTTCTTCACTCATTTTCAAATTCTTCTTGTTCTTTTTCCGCTTCTTGCTTAATTTCAGCAATTTTTTTCCTTATTTCTTCTCTATCCTTGATAGCTTGTGCGCCTTTATCTACAATGTCTTTCATTTCTTCTTTTCTTTTTTCCAGTTCTTCTTCTAACGCTTTGCTCATTTGAGTATAAATAACTCTTTCTCTTCTGAACGAGTCAATTTTGTCGATTATCGACTTATTTTGTGCCAAAATTTCATTATATTTTTGAAGGCCTTTGTCTATGTTATTTTCCAATGCTTTTATTTTTCTATTCATCTGTTCATTAGCTTCTTTTTGCGAAATTTGGCTTTTTGATAGTGTTTTTCGTTGATTTTTGATGTTTTCATTCATAGCTGCTATTTCATCTTGTAATTGTGCCACTTTGAATCTTTCCCGTTCGATTTTTCTTACATAGCTGTCTGCTTGGTCTTGTAATCTCGCAATATCACTATGAAAATTCAGATTTTTCTGCTCTTGGGAGTCCAAATAAACCTGCGATTTCAA